>JXCR01135526.1:1528-30700 GCA_002079205.1 Phalaenopsis hybrid cultivar | reverse complement strand
AACCCGGGAAGGTGTAAAAGCTATAAGGGTCGAAAAACCTGCTATGCCCAGTAAAGAGATGAGAGAAAATCAGTTGAAAACAAATATTAGCAAGTATTAAACCCTTTACCACAGCAAGTTGGAGCATTGTGCCGAAACCCTAGCAGAGCAACCAGGGAGACAGCCGCCAACCTTCTTGATGAAGGAGTTGCTTATGACTCCCTACATGTTGAACTAAAAAAGAATAGTACAGACATCAGAAAGGAAACTGGGGACTCCTCTTTTTGGTTGAATACAAGATCCCAAGAGATCCCCCAAAAAAGGCTAAAGATCACCCCCCAAAAAGGAAAAACTACAATGACTCAACAAAGAGAGAAAAAGAATGTAAAGTTGCATCTTCCCCAACTGTATGCATGTGTCCTTATAAGCAATTCTGATGTGGGGGACATCTAGAGTATCTCCTTGTAGCAGAAAAAGGAGAGCAGATGGAGGGTTTATAGCAATCTCAGTCTCATTAAAATGTGATCCAAGCTGGGCCAACCAGTTTGCAGGCCGGTTTCCTTCCCTATAGATGAAAGTGAACTGGATTTATATCTTGCTAGTAAGATCTCTGATATTATTTAGCCAGTATGAGTAATGTCAGGGAGTCTCATCCTCATGATTTAAAAGGGGAATAATCACAACAGAGTCCACTTCCAGCCAAATCATATTCCAGTTAGCCTTAGTGGCAAGATTGATTACCCAATACACAACAATGAGTTCAGTCTCAGTGGCATCATTGGCCAAAACTGGGGTATAGATGTACAGCATGCACTTACCTAAATGATTTTTGTAAATACCTCCCACTCTAGCTCCATTTTTAGTAAAGCTTCCATCAGTGTTAATCTTCATAATAGGATGTTTTGGGGTTTTCCAGTAGACTCTGATAACTTGAACAGGTTTAGAATTGTTAGGTTTATAGGAGTTGGAAATGTTAGGAAATCTTTTCCAGTTGATCATCTTATGAAGGTAAGTTAAATAATTTCTAGCAGTTTTCCCAACATTTGGATTAGCTTCTTCAAATTTGACATTGTTTCTTTCCATCTAGATGAACAAAGCAATATCAAAAGGAATAGAAGCATACTTTTTTTTCAGCTAGTACAAACAACACTTGACCAGCCTATCCCCAAGTAAACTCTTTCTCATTAATTGTCAACTGATTCAGAGATTGTTTCCAAACCAGTTGAGCAAAATTACATTCAAAGAATAAATGATTCAGAGTTTGCTCCTCCTTCTTACATAGCCAGCATTTAAAGGGACCCCCTCAATCCCTTCAACTTGAGAATGCCATCTGTAGGGATCATTTTATGAAATATTCTCCAATAGAAAAAAGACATAGAAGGGGATAAGAATTTATTCCATAAATAATCACCCAGGGTGTTTTCTCCCAACTGAAACTTTTGGAGTATATGTCTTTGGTAAGGCTTTGGTGGGAGGTAGTCTGCCACAAAACTTTGTCAGCTGTACTTCTATTAAACTTTATACTGGCCAATTTAATAATAGATTGAGGTTGCAGAAGATTAGATAACTTAACCAGGGACCATTCATCACCATCCCAACAATCAGCCACTTTCAAATCACTATTGTAGATATTGGTAATGGGGGATAACAAGTCTTTGGGACACCAATTGTCAAGCCAAAACTTGATATCCCCTTTGCCCAATTCCCAACTGTGGTTGGTTTCAAAAATACGTCTAATTTTCAGTATTTTCACCCAAATTTTAGTATCACCAATTTTCCTTAGGACCAGTGTGAGGTACTGATCTTTGCAATACTTACCCCACATGAATTTTACCCACAGGTAATTTTAGGTTCTAAACTTAATCCAGAGTTTACAAAAATTAATTTGAAGGAGTTAATCAAGATCCTTAAAGCCAATTCCCCCAGAAATTTGAGGTTTAGTAGCTTTTCTCTAGGAAGCCCAATGCATTTGTTGTCTTTGACCTGACCATAGAAATTTATTGAATTTTCTCTCCACTTGAGTTTGAGTGTTATTCTTAATGGTAGTCATTTGCAGTATATAAGATGGTAAGGTAGTGATAATGCTCTTTAACAAAGTAATTCTTCCCCTATTAGATAAGAAGATCTGTGTCCACCCATTGAGAAGACTAGAAATTTTGTTTAATACCTCATCAAATTAAGTTTGTTTGGTTCTGCCAGTGATAGGAAGCACTCTAAGGTACTTAATTGTGAGTTGAGAAGTTGTAAAGCCAGTATATTCAGATGCTCAATGTTTATGAGTAGAGGATGCATGTTTATAGAAGACCATCTGACACTTTGCTGGATTGAAGGACATTCCTGAATGAGCTTGGAATTTTTGTAGTGTCTGAAAAACTTATATGATAGCATTTTTGCTGGCTCAGGAGAATACCATTATGTCATCAGCATACAGTAAATGGGTAATGGCAATGTTGGATCTATGATGGTATCTGTTGTTATTGTGATTCAACAAAGCTTCATCAAGCATTCTGAATAAGTAATCAATGGCAAGTATAAAGATGGTGAGTGATAGTGGATCCCCTTGCTTTAATCCTTTAGCAGCAGTGAAAGAACCCCTCCCTTGCATGTTTATCATGATGGAGTGTTTATTGTTATGTAGCCACCTCCTAATCAGATGACGGAATTCACTGTTGAAGCCTCTGCACAAAGAACATCCAATATGAAATCTCAACTTTTGGTATCATAAGCTTTCCTAAAGTTCAGATTGTATATCATATTGCCCCCTCTACAAGTTTTTTTCAAATCATGTAATAGTTCTTGAGCCAAAAGAGTTTTATCAATGATGGACCTACCTTTCACAAAGGTTGTTTGGTTGGGTTTAATTATAGAGTCCAGGTGAGGTTGTAGCTTATTCACAATGATTTTGCTAATGGTTTTACTAATGACAGTGGTCAAACAGATAAGCCTTAAGTGGTTCCAATTTTGTTGCATATCAGATTTAGGGATCAGTACAGCGGTGGAGGAACAAAAGTACTTTGGAAGATTATTGCCTTGGAAGAAGCTTGTAACAGCAGCAATAACATCAGCCTTTATAATTTCCTAGGACTTGTAGAATTCAGCAGTAAAGCCATCAGAGCCAGCAGATTTATTGCTATCTATGGAGCTGATTGCATTCCAAATTTCCTTTTCATTGAGGATTCCAGTAAGCTTGAGGCCAGCAGTGTAATTGAGTTCAGCAAGGAAGCGTGCCATCTCAATATAGGGTCTCAAGTTTTGTTCCTGATTTAGCAAATCTTTGAAATAACTTAAAACATCATTAGCTATATCAGTATTGTCATGTAACCATTGGACATTGGCATTTTGGATAGCATGGATAGTGTTGCACTTTCTTTTTTATTTAATACAGGCATGAAAGAATTTAGTGTTTCTATCCCCATCAGTGAAAATATTGATAGCTGCCTTTTGTTTAAAGAATTTTTCCTGATAATCAATGGCATTATGAAGTTTGTTTTAAGCAATCATTAGTTTCTTTTCCTCCTCAATGCCAATCAGTCCTCCTTGATCTGAATCTTTGACTTCATCTTCAGCCTCCTGGACTTTGGCATGAACATTTTCAAAAGTTTCCAAGCTCCAACTTCTGAGGGCTTTAGAAATCTTGATTTGCAGTAAACTTAGCTTGACAAAGGGGTCAGAATGGGAAACCCCTTTCCATAGGTCAGCAATGTACTTATTATAGGAAGGGTGTGCAACCCACATGTTAAGATATCAAAAAGGGGGGAAGGAGTTATAATTATCAGTTGAAGTAATGCTTATAATTATAGGTAATGATCTGATCCAACAAGACTAAGATGAGTAACAAAAGTGAGGAGGAAATGGTTAAAACATGCATCATTTACCAACATTCTATCAGGCCTCTCCTAAATAGCTCCCCTTTTCCAAGTGAAAGTAGGCCCCTTGAAACCTAGATCAAAGAGACCAGCCCTGTGGATATTGTCTCTGAAGTTGTTCATTTTGGCAAGATTTGGGGCTTTTCCTCCAGATTTTTCAGTAGTATAAGTGATACAATTGAAGTCAGCCCCCACCAGCCATGGGGAGTCCACCTGCTGGCTGATGTTAATCAACCTATTCCACAACTCCTTTCTAGCATCATTTGTGCATCCAGCATAAATGAAGGTAGCTTCGCCCTTATGTCCATTCATATTGAATGAAAGTGGACAATTGTGGATGATCAATTAGAATATTTGAGTTAGTTTCTCTTCTGCAAAAAAATCCATATTTTATTGTTAGTATTCCCAAAATGGGGGAAACCAGCAAACTTTTCAATCAAACTTTGAGGGTTCTTGTGAACCATGGGTTCAAGGATAACAATGCACCACAGTTTGTATTTCAAATTCAGGTATAAAACTCTTTTTGGTGAAAGAGGTTTAGCCATCCCCCTTATATTCCAACAAAGTAGATTAATCATGAAATGGAGGGTGTGGGGAAGGCTGGAATCTTGATCTGGTTCTTCCTCTAAGAAGTGGAGAACCATTCCTTGCTCTTTCAGCTTTCATAGATTGTACCCCTGATTGTAATTTTTTCACTTTTGTCCTTAGTTTTTTTCTTTTCCTTGCTGTTTTAATTTGCCAATCTTCCTCAATGTTTTGTTTCAATTCAATAATGATTGGTTCCTTTGAAGCTTTGTCAGGTATCTCTGTGATGATTTGCTTCCCCTTCTCAGCTTGCGAAGGGGATGTGGGTGTGACAATTGTGATTTCAATATCTTCCTTTCCGATTGGTCTGTGTAGTGGGATGTCAACTTGACTGTTAGGTTCAGATAGCTCTCCAAGAGGATCAGCATCTGGTGGAACCTCATTAATTCTTGGGGGTGATTTTTTTAGTCTTTGATTTGTTTCCTGTCTATTTTCTAACATTATTTCTTCAGCAAGACCCCTTGCAGCATTAGTTACAGTTCTTTCAATAGCTGTGTAGGTTCTTCTTGCCATTTTCTTGTTTGGGGGATGTAATCTGTAACATTTGTCTACAGTATGACCAAACATCTTGCAATGTGGACAAAAGTAAGGTTTCTATTCAGCTATTATGTCCTGCCAGAACCCTTCAGCATCAGAACCAATCTAAATTCTCTTCAGTTCAGGGAGTGTGATATCTCTTACAACTTAAATTCTAGCAAGAACAGGTCTGGCCTTATTATAAGTGGGAGCATCCACTCTTACAGGTGTGCCTAAAGCTCTACCAATGTTAAATAGAACATTGAGCTTGAAGTAGGGGAGTGGAAGGCCAGGTAATTTGAACTAGAGGGGGACCACAGGAGGTTCTTTACTAGGATCAAACCCTGGATTCCATTTGATAATTTTCATACCTGTTCCAGCAATGTTAACAGATTGTTTACCAAAAAATATTGCATAATCTTCCTCAACTGCCAGCTAGATTAGAAGATGCCTCCCATCCAAAAGCCCAATTTTTCAATTGCCTATAAACTTCAGTGATTCAAAGAAACTTCTAACTAGCTTCATTTTAGGATGTCCTTGCTGAAATTTGCCAACTAAAGTGAACTTAACCTCTTCCCTTTATCCATCAATTTCCTTGCTAGTGAAGTAAACAGCTACTTCACCTTCTTTAGACCCAAGAGGGTGAATACAAGGACTACTTCCTTTTCCAGCAGCAGTATCATGGAATTCCTGTGGGAATACCAAAAGGAGATAATCTTGTAAAGTATCAGTTGACTTTCCAACCACACCAGCATAAGTTGCTTTTGTCCATTAGGAATCAGTGGAAATATCAATGGAAGAGGCCATCACTCTTCCAAAATAAGCAGAAGCTTGTGTTTTAGCTAGACAGTAAAAAGCTGTCCAAAAGGAAACAGAATAACAGGCAAAGCCACTTCTAACACCCAAAGAGACAGCAAGCAAGAGAGACCAGTGGAGTTTTCTCCCTAAGGGGAGTTCAGCAAAGAATAAATCCCAAAAGCCAGGGGAAATGAGAGCTCCCCCAGTATTAGTGGAACAAAGAAGAATGAGAAGCAAATGGAACAGTGCCACTGAAATGAGCTGAAAGTGGAACAACAACCACCAATATAACAGTGCAAAGGAAATATTTAAAGGAGTAGTAAAAGGAGATCAACCAGTGAACTCTTTGTTCACCAAAGGCATCTAGTATGGCAAACTCTACCACCACCAACTTGAGGCAGCGGCCACACTCCTTTATCCTGCCAGAAACCCTAGCAGAGCTCCCTCTCCGGGGCCACTTATTATATATATATAAATTTTCCCTATGAAGCGGGTGACAAAATTCTGATTCCAGCAACCAATAGTTTCTATAAGATGACCCCCTAAAATTATGTCAACCACATATTTTTTTGTCAGTTTTAAGGAGATTAATTTATTAAACTTGAGGACTATTTAAATATCTCCTTAGTATGTGTCTACACCAAGCATTTTAGAACGACTAATAATTCAAACCTTTTACAATGGATCTGTTGGACGTCTTAGATCTATAATTGATGTTGTTCCTGGTGGATCAATAATGTCAAAACCATTTGATGAAGCATATTCTTTAATTGAAGAGATGGCTACTAATAATTTTCAATGGACCCCTGAAAGGGTAACTCCAAAAAGAGTAGCTAGTACTCATGATCTTGATGCAATGTCTATTTTAGCTTCATAAATTGTTGTAATTCGAATAAAATAGGTTAGTATGGAAAAAATTATTCTCAGACACCTGTTTTGCTCGAGGAAAATTCATTGGAAAAATGATCGAATCTCAATCTTCATATGAATCTTTAAAAGCTATAAAAAACCAAATTAAAAATCCTTATTCAAATTATTATAATAATGGTAGGAAAAACTACTGTAATTATTATTGAAGTAATAATAACTGTAATGTTGTAAATGTGCAATAGGGGAACAATCATGCAAACCCATTACAAAATTCTAACGATCAAGGAAATTCAAACTATAAATATTATTAACCTCCAGGTTTTAATAGCAATTCATAAAGTAAGGAGAAGAAATTTTTAATGAAAGAATTAATATTTCAAATGGCAACATAAATACAAAGTGAAGGAGCTACAGTTAGAAAGTAGGAGAATTAATTGGCATGTATTGCTACTACATTTAACAATACACCTACAAAAACTTTTTCAAGTAATTTTGAAGTTAATCCTAATGATAAGAACAAAGAGAAAATCAAGGCTATAAAATTGAGAAGTGGAAAGGAATTAGAAACAAAATTTCAAAAACACATTGAATTAGAGAAAGAAGGGGGTGGAAAAGAAAAACCTAGCAAAGATTTTCATCTTGAGTCAGAATATCCCAATAAACCAATAAAAATTGCTGTAGAAAGACCACCACCTCCATTTTCTGAATTATTGAAGACTTACAATAAAAATAACAAGTTTTAAAAAATTATGGAAATTTTGAGGAAATTAACGATGAACATTCTCTTTATTGAAGCCATAGAGCAAAAGCAATGTTGTGTGAAGCTAATGAAGGATATACTTAATGAAAAAAGGATGCTTATAGATAATGAGACTATTGCACTTAGTGAGAAGTATAACATTATAATTCAAAAAAAAAAGCATTCTAAAAAACTTAAAGATCCTAGTCGTTTTAAAATTCCTTGTGCTATTGGAAAAGGATTTTGGTAATAGCTTTAAGTGATTTACGATCCAATATTAATCTTATGCCTCTATCGATTTTAAGAAGGTTGGGTTTAGCTATTACATTAACTCTTCAGTTAGTCGATCGTTCAATTACCTATCCTAAATGAGTTATAGAAGATGTTTTTATAAAATTTGATAACTATAACTTTTTTTGGATTTTATTGTGTTGGTTATGGATGATGATTAAGAAATTCCTATAATTTTAGGAAGACCATTTGTTGCCACTATGAGAGCTTTGATAGATGTGCTGAAAGGAGAGTTAACACTGAGAGTTAGTGATTAAGAAGTTACATTTTATATTGCAAAATCAATGAGATACCCAACAAAAAGAAGGGATGATGCAATTTTCAAAATTGATATTAACGATTTCTTAAGAAATTAATATTTCACATATAAATTTGAAAAGAAAACCAAAGAAGAATATTTGGAGTATGAAGATGAGGATATAAATCAAGATAAATCTATGGAAGTAAGTAATGAAGAATTGAATTAAGTTCAGGAGCAATTTGAATTGTTAGTTCCTATGGATAAAAACAAGAATTTGATCTCTTTGATTGAGAAACCTCTTGAGCTAGAAATGAAAACACTTCTAACGTATTTAAAAATTACAATTTTTTGAGATTTATCTAAATTATCTATTATTGTATCATAAAAATTAACTGAAGCACAAGGACAAAATCTTTTAAAAATTTTAGGATGACATAAGAAAGTGTTTGGATGGTAGTTAGCTAATATTAAAGAAATCAGTCCTTTGATTTGTATGCACAGAGTTTTATTGGAAGAACATCATGAACCAAAAGCTGATCTTCTAAGGAGATTAAACCTTATGATGAAAGAAGTACTTAAGACAGTGATTTTAAAATTGTTAGATGCTAAATAAATATATCCTATTTTAGATAGTGCTTGAGTAAGTCCAATTCATCGTGTTCCTAGGAAAGTCAAGTAATATTATGTGAAATTGTTAGATGTTGAAGGATATACAAATCAATGTTGTGTGAAAAAAAATGAAGGATATACTTAATGAAAAAAGAATGTTTATTGATAATGAGACTATTGCACTTAGTGAGAAGTATAGCATTATAATTCAAAAAAGCATTCTAAAAAACCTAAAGATCCTAGTTGTTTTAATATTCCTTGTGCTATTGGCAAACGATTTTGGTAATAGCTTTAAGTGATTTACGATCCAATATTAATCTTATGCCTTTATCGATTTTCAGAAGGTTGGGTTTAGGAGAAATTTTACCTACTACAGTAACTATTCAATTAGTTGATCGTTCAATTACCTATCCTAAATGAGTTATAGAAGATGTTTTTGTAAAATTTGATAACTATATTTTTTTTTTGGATTTATTGTGTTGGTTATGGACGAAGATAAAGAAATTCCTATAACATTAGAAAGACCATTTATTGCCACTGAGAGAGCTTTGATAGATGTACTGGAAGGAGAGTTAATAATGAGAGTCAGTGATCAAGAAGTTACATTTAATTTTGCAAAATCAATGAGATACCCAACAAAAAGAAGAGATGATGCAAGTTTCTAAATTGATATTAACGATTTCTTAAGAAATTAGTAGTTCACATATAAATTTGAAAACAAAACCGAAAAAGAATATTTAGACTATGAAGATGAGGATATAATTCAAGAAAAATCTATGGAAGTGAGTAATGAAGAATTGAATTATGTTCAGGAGAAAATTAAATTGTTAGTTCTTATGGATAATAACAAGAATTTGATTTCTTTGATTGAGAAACCTCATGATCTTGAAATGAAAACACTTCTAACGCATTTAAAAATTACAATTTTTGGAGATTTATCTAAATTTTTTGTTATTGTATCCTAAAAATTAACTGAAGCACAAGGAAAATTTTTTTTTAAAATTTTAGGATGATAAAAGAGAGTTTTTGGATGGTAGTTAGCTAATATTAAAGAAATTAATCCTTTGATTTGTATGAACAGAGTTTTATTGGAAGAACATCATGAACCAAAAGCTGATCTTATAAGGAGATTAAACCTTATGATGAAAGAAGTAAGTATGAAAGTGATTTTAAATTGTTAGATGCTAAATAAATATATCATATTTTAGACAGTGCTTGGGTGAGTCCAATTCACCGCGTTCCTAAAAAAGTTAAGTAATATTGTGTGAAATTGTTAGCCTACTCATGTGGCCACAATTTGTGTTGATGAATCTTCATAACATCCCTACACATCAAAATTGACCTTGGATTGGCTTTTTTGAGACCTCAATTTCGTTTGAATTCAACCTAAGTCCAAAAGCCCCAAATTTGCCCCAAATTGGCCATGTTTCAAAATCTCTCCAAATTGAGGGCCTTAATCCCAAAATTTTCACTCTATCCTTTCAATAAAAATCTTCACAACATCTCCCTTGATCATGTGGACCATTTAATTTAGACTTAGCCCAAGGCTAGCCCAATCTAGACCAAAGTCTAGCACAACATACCCAAAATTGACCGAATTCAAAAATCTCTCAAATTGACCTAACAATTGAACACAAAATCACTTCAACCCTTCAACAAAAATTTTCATAACAATCATCTACACAAAGTTGATAAATCAATTGGTTCATTTAACATGGCTAACCTAGCCCAAACCCAAACTTTGATCACTTGAACCCATATTGAACCCATGCATTAAAGATGGCCAAACTACCCCAAAGTCATCAAGTTAACTCCACCTCAGCCATTGGTTATACCGTAAGACTGAGCTAAAACCCATATAACCACCTAAACTAAGCCATGGACCAAAAGACTTACATGATTAAGATACCCCTACCAAAACTAAACCTCATTGCATAAGGTTCCTTTGACAGATTCCCCTGGATGCCCTGAGCACCTAGCCACCTGCCCCTACCATGGTTGGCAGGCCTAGTTGCCGGAGAAGCTCAAAACCGAGAGCCACCCCCATGGAGCTTCACCTAAATCAAACCTAGAGGCCAGCTTAGCCAAACCAATTTGTAGAGCTCCTCTGTCCTCCACCTAAACACCACAGTGCACCCAAACATTTGCATTGAGAGCCACCCCATGGACATCTTTATAAAAACTCACCTCCACTACCATGAGAGGTGTGTTGAAAATTTCCTAAAGAGAGCCCCCCAAATTTCTCATAGAGCTTCTCTGAGATGCCCTCAGTGCAATCCAACCCTCTTCCCCCACTGAATTCCACAATGGAAGCTCAATTTTGAGCTTAAACCTCAACCAAAAACCAGGACAGAGCTCATTACACTTCCAAAGTCCACCAAACTTCAATTACTTGTGCCCACACCTTCACAACGGAGAAAGAAGCTAAAGCCTCACAAAATCCCCCACTGAAATAGTCTCTACAATAGCTCTAGACCAACACCGAAATCCGAGAGTGATCAAAATCATATATGCGCCTCACATCAAGACTAGAGATGCAATCCCTAGCCTCTTTGGATCATAACGAATGTGTCGAGACCCGCTGATTGAAGCTTCACTTCTCAGAGCAAAAGTATAAAACTTCTCTTACTCTCGAGCCCATTTTGATTTTTCATTTAACTAGGCTTAATTTATTTGCATTATTACAATATAAATTGTGTTTGTCTCACTTAGACGAGTCCATAGGATCAAACCCGAAGTGATTTGGTTGAGTCTAGGTCGAGATCTTAAGGTTTTAGTGTGGACGATCATGGAAGCACTCTATTGGGGATGATGACGGGAAGCCATTTGATCAAGCGTGTATCAATGGATAGAGGAGATCGAGTGGGACAGCGCTTCAAAACATAAACATAAACCGCGGGCCGAGTTAGCAGCTACGTGGATGGAGGCGTCCAACCAGAGCGCGCCACACTTGCCTTCGGAGCTGCCTAGGATCTAGTCAGCATGAGCTATTTAAATAGATAAATATGGATTTTTCCAATTTTTTTAAAAAGCCCTAACTTAAAAAGCTCATATCTTGGTGTATAAAAATCACAAAAATAAAATAAAAATACCCTCTTGCTCAGTGAGTAGAGGAGAATAATGTAGAATTATTTTTAAATCCATGTGATGCAAATTTAATTTTAATTAATTAAACACTAACTTGAATCTTTTGATTCTCCATGCATGTATACTTATTACCATAACTTAAATTTTTGGCATGTTGTAGCCTCTATCAAGGGAAACATTCTCTGATTTTTCCAAAGTTACAGGAGATCCCTAGACAGAGAATCACATTTTTCAAGTTTATGTGAATTATCTGCTTAAAATAATCATGGAAATTAGCATGCTGCCTAAAAAAATCCAAGAAAATTTTGTAAGGTTTACTATGACCAAAGAACCCTTAAGAAAATTTTTCATGAGCCAAGTCATTCAAAATACACCTAATCTTTACAAATCCCAAATCACTATGATAATTAATTTTGAAAAATAAAAACAACAAAATGACTAGACTTTTTAGCTCCACTATTTTTTAGGATCCAGAAAACTCATCATAAAAAATTCAAAGCATTTTAAGTTCATTTGATAAATTAAATTGATTTTTCAAGTTAAATAACATTTTTGGCATAAAAATGATTTTTAAAAATCAAAATATAACTTGAAAAAATATAAAACTTGGTCTTTTGAGTTCTCTGAGATGAGGGTTATTTTCTAAAAAAAAATGATTTTTAAAATAAAAGCTTGATTTTTAACCTATTTTAAATAAATAAAAAATTAAAAAATTCATAAAAATATTCTAAAGTTTTTCCCAAGCACTTAGGAACAATTGGAATATTTTCCCTGGTTCTCTAAATAAAGATATTGAATTCTAAAGCTTAAAAATCATTTTTAATGGCTAAAAATGGGTTTTCATTAAGAATAATTCCAATAAATCAAATAAAACTTAGAAAAGTATAAAATCTTCTCCTCTAAGTTCTCTAACCTTAGGGAGATTTTTCAAAAAATATATAACTTTATTTTCCCATTTAAAATATTTTATATTTAATAAATACCTCAGAAATTAAAATAATTCTTAAAATTCAAATAAAGCTAAAAAAGTCATGAGATTTGGTCTAAGAGATTCTCTGATCTAAGTTTACATTGAGTAAAAATTTCAAGAGTTTAGGATATACCTTGGTCAAGTTAGGAATTTTCTTTAAGAAATCATATTTTTGCATGAAAATAATTATATAAAATAAATTAAATGTTTAAAAATCAAATTTTCTCCCTGTTGTCTTAAATGACCCACGAATGAGGTAGGATAAAAATTTCAAAGTCATTTGAATGGAATTTGACAAATTATGAAGTGTTAGAGTCTTAAGGGCAAATATGTAATTTTGGAAATTTAGCCTTTATTAACTTTTAGGCTTAATTCAAGGAGGGAAATGGGTAACCTCTGATCTTAATTTGTATGTTTGAAACAAAAGGGTTAATTGGTAGAAACCAACCTCACTTTCTTAATTGAAAAAGATAAGTTAATAAATTTCTAAATTATTAAAATTTGGAAGTTTACTAAAATAAAATGAACCTAAGGCTTAGGGGTATGACTTTTAAAGTCAATAACTCATCAATATAATACCCCTATTTTGATTTTCATATAAATTCAAATCATGAATTATGACCACCTAAAGCTTAACCTTTTCAAAACTAATTAAGACTCTCACCTAGGTCTTAAGGGCTTAGTAGTGATTTAGGCTAAACAAAGTTTCATTTAAATAAGGATTAAAAAAGTAAACATCATTTAAAATTAAAACATCTTTCAAACACAACAAGCCCAATTATAACCAAAATTTGGCTAAGTGTTCAAATAACTCTAACTTGCCTCTTTAAGGGTCTTCACCCACATAACTTTCAAAATTAAATTACATACAATCATGACTTTACTCTTTAGGGATGATTGAGACATCAATGTTCATTGAGCATTAAAGTGTTTTAAAGGATGAATTATTCAGCAACATAATTAGTTTAAAAGAACTCGGGATTTTCCACCAGGCAGCGTGAGAGTAGCAATGACCTGCTTCTTTCTTTAAATCTGTTGGATACCTCGGAGATCTACTAAACTTAATATGTTTTGCTTGCAAACATCATCCTTAATTAAAATCCTAAGGACCCACCAAGATATGACATAGGGTTAGATAGGTCAAGAAAATTTTACTTCCCTGTCTTTTATAAACTTCCTTAACATGCCTTTTGAGTTTCAGCTGGTAGAACGGGAAGACTCGCCAGGTACGCTTTTACAGTTTTTCAGCGCTGTCTTTCTTGTATTTTCATACTGTATTTTTATACCTGCAAACTTGCATGTCACCCAGCATGAAAACTAAAACCAAAATAAAAACTAAAATCAACTAAGGTAAAATTCACCGCCACAATATTAAAAATATAAAACAACTCAAAATTTAATCACAAACATCACACAAAACTACAATTGCAATTAAATTAAGAAGTCTCTATCGGATGATCGGGAATTCCTCAAAGGAGGTAAACTATGGTTGCTAACGAGGCTTCCCACAGTCTATTTGAAATTATGGAACTCATTAAGTTAAGTTTAGTAAATTCGTTTGGACAAAGTGAATCCAATAAAAAATAGTGGTGCCGGAACGAGGAAACTGTCGGATCCTAACCGGTGTCGCTTTAATCAACTTTAACATGCCCCCATAAAATTTAAAGAACTTCAACCATAGGACCACTTGATTTGACATTATAACTTAACAGACTAGAAAACTCAAACTCTTTGTGGCAAGGAGCTTGGAGCTAGCATGACGGGCAGCACAATCATCTTCAATAACAAAACCCGTCTTCCCTAGCTAAACTAGTCTTCCTTCCTTAAGACTAAACAACAAAGCCTTAGGACTTTGAGGTTGCTTGCTTATGCAACATAAATCCTCACCTTATCTTTAGGCCTTTGTACAGCCCTGCTAAATGACAACGACTTTTTATATACTTTAAAATACAAGAATTTGACACCACTACTAGAAGATTTAAACCCTCGGCAATGACGCCAAAAACTTAATGCAACTTTTAATATGCAAGACTTTATGAACTCAAATTTATATATTTGTAATGATTTTGTAAAGTCACAATTTCAAACTTAAGTATACGTATTGCTCAAGTAATACGGGGCTCTAGTGGAGTCTCGTTTATCGATCCCACAGGGAAGCGAGGTAAGAGGTCTTTAGTCAAATTCTAATCTACTACAATTAGTCCTTAATTTGGAATGTCGAGTAAAATGATGTTTTATCTAGCAACTACTCCTAAAAGTAAGTGTTAAATGTAAAGATAGTAACTATAACTAAATGCAAACATTAATTCTAAAGATAACCCTTTTTGGACGAATTGGTTTGGAGAATTTTGAGATATTAAAAACTATTATTCTTATGTAATGAATTGGATAATGTAAAGGAATGAGATGCATTAAATATTGTATGTGCCAAATAGGAGCAATCCTATTCTTTACCCTTTGATCTAGGCATAAAGAATATTGACCAATCCTATGCATGTTTACTGAATCCGTGGGTAAGCTGGGAGTATACCGGTTCTCACTTCGGAGCTCCCACATTCCCCTCAATTGAGGGATAACATCTCTACTTCAGTACTCAAAAGATAGGACATAATCTGAGATTTTAGTATGTCACCCTAAAATCTCCAATTCTACGCCCATCAAAGTATATTTCCATATTTATTTGCATTCAACTCCCATGAACTTAACCATTCATGGCATCTGAATGTAGTTCTACTTTATTGAGAGTTACACAGCCATTTCACACAACAAATTTTAACACTACAACAGGCCTTTATTGTAATGTAAATAAAGTGCAAGTCAAAGAAATTTTAACACTACAACAGACCTTTATTGTAATGTAAATAAAGTGCAAGTAAAAACCATCATATTGATAATTAAATTAGCTACTAACATGCCATAATAAGTGGAAGTAAAAACCATCACATTGATAATTAAATCCGCTTCTAACAAGCATCACAAAATCGCAAAACATGAATTCTACTCATTACAAAAAGAAAAGTAAAATGAAAATAACGACATAATTTTCTCATGCCATTATTTCCAAACAAGAAGAGAGAGTAAGAGGAACCCATCACAAAGCACGAAGAAAACACAATAGAAACTTCATTTAACTAAAGCAAATCCACTAGATAAGTGTTTACAAAACTATAAAATAATGAAGAACACAATACTTAGCTTCTTCCCTTAAATGAAAGAAGAAAATATCTTCGCAAAGTCTCTCGTCGATCCATCTAATGCTAGAACATCTCCTTACAATTTCTCTTCAAAATCTCCTCTCCAATCTCTTCAAAAGGGTAGAAATCTACATTTCTACTCCTATTCTAAGAAACCTAAACTTTCACCACAATTTTCCTAACATTCCTCTCATAAAAATCCCTCTTTTTCTAACCTAAATTTGTTCTTTTAAAGTGTAGGGGTGAAGTTTGAAGAGTTGCCACAAGAATCCTTTCAAAAAGCATCCAAATACGTTAAATTTCGACCTATAATCGCCAAAAGTCAGTTCATAGTCATCCTGGGCGCCGTCGGCAAGCTCGAGGACGCTATCAGCGAGCATTTCTATCACTTTTTGGTCTTCTCAGGTAAATCTCGCCGTCGGCGCCATTTTGGCGCCGTCGGCGGGCTGACTGCGCAGCTCCGCCGTTTCGCTCTATTTGGCTCCGTTTTAGCTACGTTTTGCCCCATTTCAGTTGCGTTGTATTCCTCACAGATAGTCCTACAAAATAAGCACAAAAAAACCTTCCTTTAAAGTGTAGTCTCATTCAAAAATATTTAAGAACTGTAAAAGAGATTAGGCATCGAAAGACTTATCGAAACGTGACAGGGCAAAATTTCATTTCTTGCTGGTTTTTGCTCCAAATTGTACCGTTTTTGTTTCTTTTTGCTCCAAAAGTCCATAATTCATCATAACTGCAACAAAAAATTAAAAATACCATTGTTTAAAGTGAAATATCGTCAAAATAAGTGTAAAATAGGTATTTAAATCTCAACATATTTTCTTTTTGTCAAAATCCCCCAAACTTAAATATTACTTGTCCTCAAGAAATTTTAGTACTACATAAAAGTTATGATCTATTGTAGTAAAGTTTTAATTCAAAAATACTATAAGTTTGATTTAAGTAAATACCATAGTGAGATTTTTAGAAAAAAATAAAATAATTAAATTAACTCCGTAGGTACAAGATTATCTTGTCATCAAGTTTAAGAGTTCTAGTTTTCTATTCATTTCAAGAATGACTATATGTTGTAATATTAAGTCACTTAGAATATTCAAATGATAGGAACTTCATGAGAACACTTCTAGGAAAAGATGCTAATTCATAAATATAAGTTCATGAATGTTTTTTAGGTTTTCCTTTTAGGTAGTTCCAGTGAAGCCAATTTTTTATTATGCATCTCCTCAAGCTTCTCCTCACTTTTATATTTTTTTCTTTCTTTTCTTTCCTTTTTTTCATTTAGATTTCTTTCAATCGTATATATTTTTCTTTTCTTTACAAGGATTGTTCTCAATCCTTTCTTTTTCATTTTTGAAGAGAGGATTACTATATCTCGATGGCCTTTAATGATTTTGAACAACACCTTTCTTTCCCTAAATTTGAAACTCAAAGCATTCATTTACCTTATAAATATTTCATTGCTTTTACATCATTGAGCACCAATATTTTCTTCTTAAATGAATTTTCAAGATTCTTAATACTTCAAAATATAGGTTTTTTACTTTAAATAGTTAACTATAATCTTATTCTCTTATACTAAATATCTTAAGTTACAAAATTAATTTTTGTTATCTTTTCTTCTCAAATGAACTTCCAAATTCTTAATACTTCAAAATATAGTTTCCTTTACTTTAGTAGTTCTTCTCAAATGAATTTCCTGATTCTTAATACTTCAAAATATAGTTTCCTTTACTTTAAATAGTTGACTATAGTCTTATTCTCTTATACTAAATATCTTAATCTACAAAATTAATTTTCATTACAAAAGGATTCCTTTAAATCTACCATAATATTTAAATACCTAAAAAATATAATTCTCTTAATTAAATTTACTACATAAAATCATATTAATAATTTTTGAAAATATTTAAATTGAAAACATCTAATAGTTAATCTTTTTCTTCCCTCCCCAAACTTACATTTTTAAATATTTTACAATTTAATTACATAAAATGTAGCATGAAGGAATAGTAATTGAATTTACTAGCTACTGCAACATCCTATCAAATTTTTATGCGTGCATAATTAGGATAGAATGACAACAGGAGTAAGTAAATTCATCCTAAAACATGCTTTCAATAATATTAAACTAAAAGGAAATATATTCAATTTAAAATTTCATTTTTCTTCCAACCCCCAAACTTGATTTTTAGAATGTAAAATATTTAGTGCAGGAAAATATAAGTAGGAAGAAAAACAGTTTAAAAATTCTATCTACCACAAATTTCTATCAAAAATATCTATAATTATTTATTTGGATAGAAAACATTTAGTAGAAAGTAAATCTAAACTATACATGCTAGAATGAAATTAAATAAACAAACTTCTAACTAACATAGCATGTATCATCATTGAAATATAAAAATGTTCTTCAATTCATAAATATTGTAACACAAACACAAACACAAACACGCAAACAAGATAAATGAGGTCAATTCTTCCTCAATCTCATCGTATCTCACTAACTTACTTCAAATTTCTAACAAAATCCATATACAAATATATTGGGTGATTATAAATGATTTTATAGATTCTAATCCTAAAGATAAAAGTATCCCTGATATATTGGTTCTCGAGCACCAACACCTGACATCACCATATCTCGATAATTAAACACCTCCAGTAGTTATAAGTACAGTGTAAAATCATCCATAAGTTACTCATCAAATAGGTTTGCGACTCCTATCAAATAAAAACAAAGTTCAAGGAAGGAAGTAACAAAATTGAGATGGAACTATCGCTGTAAAAATTCTTAATGTTTCTTGTAAAACTCAAGTCCGGGTGAGACCCGAGTTTTAGTGGACTCGTCAATCCAACTACTACAAGAGAACACACAAGTCTAACCATAATAAGAATATAAGGAATCATCATTTTCATTACACACAAAAAGTAAATCAAACCACTTACAACCCAATCATCTACCAAACATCAAGCAAACTAATTAATCCACACTAAAGCAAACGTAATACAACACTAACAATCATGACTCTTAAGCATACTAAATCAAACCACACTAAAAATTATGGGTTGCCTCCCATAAAGCGCTTGATTTAACATCACTAGCCCGACAAATGATTCCACTTGAGTCAAAATTCCAATTAAGTAATCCTTGATCAATAGCCTAATTTTTTCCAGATCCAGGGATTCCAGCAAAGTCCTCAAATTTAAAATTTTCTTTCAGCTCTTCCTTTTCATATTGATTCATATCTTTGTTCCTCATATTTCTTTCTAGATCCAATATTCTTCTAATAATTTTCTCAATTTGCTTATTAATATCATCGTTGAAATTTATAAGAAATGGATCTTTATATGATACTTGATGATCTCCCAAATTTTGGATTAGATTCACTTTAGATACTTCAGATTCTAGATCAATATCTTCTATGTTACTCTTCTGTTTCAAATTATCTTCCAATTCTTGAAGAATTTCTTCCATTGATCTTTTAATTTCTTTCTCCTCATCTCTCAACTCAAAGCTCTTTAGAAACAAATCCTCGAATTCTTATCTAAATATCAGTTTAATAATTTTAAATTTATCAAAATTCATTTCCTTAGGATTTATCTCAGAGTCACTAGGTAAAATCTCTTGTGGTAACTCTTAATAGCAATAATAATCTGCCCCAGCATCAGATACATGCTAGTGTACGGGTCTGAAGCCATGCTACCGCTAGAAATCTAAGCACTGTCTCTTAGAGTTGTTATTGTCAACCAACTCACAACATGAGAAATTGAAAAACTTAGACTTGAAGAACTGGAATATCTTAAGGGAAAATGATTAGAAGCACAACAACATTAGGAGCTTTACTAGGCAAAGATGGTACAAGCCCATGACAAATTGGTCAGCCCAAAGACTTTCAAAGTTGGTGACCTTATACTTGTGCTCAAAAGACCTTTGCTTGCACTCTGAAAAATTGATGGAAAATTCGAACCAACTTGGGAGGGACCATTTGTCATTGAATAGGTCTATACACGAGGAGCCTACCAGTTAGTGACTTCCAAGGCGAAAGACCCATGTTACCAATAAATGGAAGATATCTAACAACTTATTACACAACCTAATGTCGCTTGCCTTTGCTTGCTTTGAAATTTTGAAACTTTGATTCTTTTGGGGTTATCTATGTGGCTAAATATCTATGATCGGGTCCAAATTTTGTAATTAACCTCAATATAATGAAAATTTTGAGAAAAAATATTAAACCTCAAATTTTCTCCTTTCCACTTTTGAGTATAATGTTCCAAAAATATTTTAAAAAAAATCATATATAAGTAAACAATTCATTTCACTAAAATAAGCTAAAATTCACTTCAATAAATTCTTTCTTTTGTTCTTGTTCATGCCAAGTTTTGGCCCACTGACATTTTTCTTGTCATTTGCAGAAAAATGTCAGGACAGAGGCTGGTCTTTACTTTTAAGGATGGCTGGAGCCTCGCACTAAATGTGGAGATGGTGTTGCAAGGTGGTACCATAGACTTCAACATACACTTTAACCAGGTCGACATGGACTACAAAGGTCCTCTCATGAATGTAGTCAGCTGCAGAGAGAAACAGGGATTGCCTTCACTGCTGAGGGTGATTGCCAAAGATAATGCATCACATAAAGGCAAGAACGTGATAATAGAGCAAGATCCAATGGAAGGGCCTAGTCATCTGCCCTCCATAGTAGCCATCAGTTGTCTAGTACTTCACTTTGCAGGACGCAATGCAGGAATGCCAGCTGTAAGAAGTAGAGGGATTTTCTATGAGAAGAACACAGACGTCAGAGAGAGACAAACAACTTTCTCACCCTTATTCCTGAGGGGCATATTTATGATCCATACATGAAAGAAACTTATGTTAGCCTACCCACCATAGATGAAGAACCGAAGTTTGTCATAGAGTCAAATACAGCTTCAACTTCAGATGTTTTCTGCAAGGGTTGCCCAACATGCAATGCTGAAATACCTACAGGGATATCAGCCATAGGGGCGTTTGTAGAATGCTCTGATTGCAATGTTATAGATTTACAACGCTTTAGTACATTGGAAGAGTATACCTCCAGCACTGATTGGTCCAGACTTCAGATTTTATGATGAATGAGCCATTCGTTCCACTAGGGACAGGTCAGTATATACCATGAAGCCTAGAGTCATACATCCCATTAGATGCCGAGTCTCGTACTCTAGATCAGCCACCGCCAGTTTGGGTTCTTGCTAATGTTCAGAGGGAGGCACGCCCATGACAACTACCGACTCATAATACGATGGAGTACTACAAAATAGGAAAAGTAAATAAAAGAGAATTTGAATTTTATGAAGAAGTCCAAGGAAGAATCGTCAACATACTAGAAGGCCTGGAGTTGTATAGTAGGGTTTTCTTCGAGAGCGACGAAAGAAGAATTCTCGACTGCATCTTCGACTTGAGGGATAGAGGCCGAGCAAGCCTTCTCATGGAAAGAAAATACTCTGAGCTGAAGAAATGGATGAGAGAAAAAGGGAGAATCACCATTCAGTGCGGCTGCTGCTATATTTTTACAAACGACAGACAGGGAAATCTGCGAGGAAACCATAAACATGACCAGGTAGATCCACTACCTCCTATAATAAAGTGTATGATCAAGAGAATAGTAAGATGGAACATATTGCCAGCTACCTGCATCCGAAACAGCTGCATCATCATCATATATGATGAGGAAAACTTCATACCTCCTCACATTGATCATCATGATTTTGTAAGACCCTTCTGCACGATCTCATTTCTAAGCAAGAGCAATAAATTATTTGGGAAATAAATTGACATTGTCGTCCCTAGCGAGTTCATAAGAACTGTAGAGATTCCACTGCCAGTTGGTTCAATTTTAATTCTGAAAAGAAATGGGCCAGATGTCCCCAAACATTACATTCAAGGGGTACGACATTGTAGGGTGTTTGTGACCTTCCGTAGGATGGTGTCGGTGCTATTTTTGGTTGGAGAGTTGCCCGTAAGAAGCTGTTGGTCACCAGAATCGAAATCTCGTCGCCCGTTTTGGAAGGACGTTTTAATTTACATATATATTTAGTTTTAGAAAAATATGAAATCAAACTGACCTGATGTTTTTCATAATTTAAATGAAAGAGCATTGTACCTGAAATCATGTATCTATCCTGAAGGACAAACATAAGACTTGAGGATGAGGCTCGATCAAATAAACTAAGGAATATAAGACATCCGTTTGGTCTGCGAAACCTTTATATTTTTGGACAAGTTCCCTTATTTAATATAAAGGATTAAATAGGGTTTATATTAAACTAGGTTCGGACATGCTTCATATAAGGGCATGCCCTTACAGTTAATTACATCTTAAACGACCAAAGTCACCTAAGAAGACTCCCTTTCTATAAGGGCAAACCCCTATAGTTAATTACATCTTAAATGACCAAAGTCACCTAAGAAAACTCTCGATAAAAATCAGGAAATATTATCTTCAAGGAATTTCAAAGGGTAGGACTCTTCAATGAGATCAGACGTAGAGGTTTGAAAGGGGATTTGTTCAAATTTGGAACATTTTATTATAGAATCCAAAGGAGGAAGAACTAGGGGATGTCATGGATCCAGAGGAGAACCCCGGTAACTTTCCAAGCTATCCTAATGTTTGGCTTTAATTTTAAGGAAACGTTTAAGTGTTTCATCCTGCCAATTTTAATAATTAGGGCTTACATTTGTGTGAAACAATCACAAAAATAGCCTGGAAGATGTGAGGATTTAGGTCGTGACAGACGACAACCACAGAATCCTATGACGAGTTTGGGCGTATATTGTATAGTAGGGTTATAAAAATGCCTAAAGATAAGGTGATAATTTACGTTGCATAAGCAAGTAACCTCAAAGTACTATGGATTTGTTGTTTAAGTCTAAGGAAGAAAGATTGTTTTAGGTGAGGAAGACAGGTTCTGCTGTTGAATATGATTTTGGTGCCCGCTATGCTAGCTCCAAGCTCCTTATCGCGATCAGTTTCAGTTTTCTAGTGTGTCAAGTTATAATGTCAAACCAAGTGGCCCTATGGTTGAAGTTCTTTAAATTTTATAGGGGCATATTAATGTTGATTAGAGCGACACCAGTTAGGATCCTACAGTTCTCTCATTCCGGCACCACTATTTCCTATCGATTCACTTAGTCCAAATGAACTTACTAAACTCAACTTAATGAGTTCCATAATTTCATTTAGACCTTGGGAAGCCTCGTTAGCAACTGTAGAATACCTCCTCCGAGGGGTTCCCAATCATCTGATAGAGACATCTTAATTTAGTTGAATCTATAGTTTTGTGTGATGTTTGTGATTAAATTTTGAGTTGTCTTATATTTTGAATGTTGTGGTGTTAAATTTTATCTTGGTTGATTTGAACTTTGATTTTGGTTTTGGTTTTGTGGCTATCCTAATAGTTTTAGTTTTATGCAAGGTGACATGCAAGTTTACAGGTATAAAACCACAGTATGAAGATACAAGAAATACTACACTGAAAACTTTAAAAGCGTACCTGACGAGTCTTCTCGTTCCATCACCTGAAACTCAAAATGCATGTTAATGCAGGTTATATAGAGACAAAAAGTAAGGTTTTTGTAGTTTTCTTAACCCTATGTCATATCTTGGTGGGTCCTTAGGAGTTTAATTAAGGATGATTTTGTCAAACAAAACATATTAAGTTTAGAAGATTTCTGAGGTATCCAACAAATCTACAGAAAGAAGCAGGTTCGTGCTACTTTCTCGCTGCCTGGTAGAAAATCCCAACTTCTTTTAAACTTATTATGTTGCTTAATAAGTCATCTTGTAAAACAACCTAATGCTCAAAGAACATTGACGTTTCAATTATCCCGAAGAATGGGGTAATTATCACTTGTGATACAGTTTAAAAATTATGTGGGTGAAGACCCTTAAAGGGGCAAGTTAGTGTTGTTCGAACACCTAACCAAATTTTGACCCTAATTGAGCTTGTAGTGTTTGAAAGATGTTCTAATTTTCAATGATATTTACTTTTTTGATCCTCATTTAAATGAAACTTGATTTAGCCTAAGTCCTTAATAAGCCCTCAAGACCTAGATGAGTGTCATAATTAGTTTTGAAAAGGTTAAGTTTTAGGTGGTCATGATTCATGATCGGAATTTTATTTGAAAGTCAAAATATGGGTATGAAATTGATTAATTATTGACTTCAAAAGTCATACCCCTAAGTCCTGGATTCATTTTCATTTAATAAACTTCCAAATTTTAATAATTTAGAAATTTATTAACTTAGTTAAGAAAGTAAGGTTGGTTTCTACCAATTAATCCCTTATGTTTCAAACTTCAAATAAATTAACTAAGATCATAGGTTACCCATTTCCCACCTTAAGTTAAATCTAAATGTTAATCAGGCTAATTTTCCAAAATTACACATTTGCCCCTAAGGCTCTATCACTTCATAATTTGTCAAATTCAATTCAAGTGACTTTGAAATTTTTATCCTATCTTATTCGTGGGTCAATTAAGACGTCAGAGGAGAAAATGTGATTTTTCAAAATTTAATTTATTCATATAATTATTTTCATGCAAAAGTAGGATTTTTCAAAGAAAATTTCTAACTTGACCAAGGTGACTCTTAATCTCTTGAAACTTTTACTAGAGGTAGACCTAGACCAAAGAAGCCTTTTAACCAAGTTTCATAATTTTTTGAATTTTATTTGAATTTTAAGAATAATTTTAAGTTCTGGGGTATTTATTAAATATACAATAATTTAAATGAAGAAAATTAGGTTTTGTTTTTTCTTTAAAATCAAGGAATCAAAAAACTCAAAGAAGAAGATTTTATATTTTTCTGAATTTTATTTGATTTATTGGGATTATTTTATTGAAAACCCATTTTTAGCCTTTAAAAGATCATTTTTATGCTTTAAAATTCAATATCTTTATTTAAAAAATCAGGAAAAATATTTTAATTATTCCTAAGTGATTGTGTGATTTTTATTCATTTCCATGAGTTTTAAAAAATCTGGAAGCAATTTAGAACATTTCCATGAGTTTTACTATTTGTGTGATTTTTAGGGATTTTTAATTATTTAAATATTAAAAATAGGTTAAAAATGAAGTTTTTATTTTAAATATAATTTTATTTTTACAAAATGCCCCTGATCATAGAGAACTCAAAAAATAAGTTTTTGTAAACTTTTTAGTTATTTATTTATTTTTAAAAATCATTTAAATGCTAAAAATGATGTTTATCTTTAAAAATTAATTTAAGTTATGAAATGAACTCAAAATATTTTTAAAGTTTTATGGTGAGTTCTCTGGATCATAAATAAGAGTTGAGATCAAAAATCAAGGCCTTCAAATGTTTATATTCTCTAAAATTAATTATCTTAGTGATTTAGTGTTTATGAAAATTAAGTACATTTTAAATTAGGGCAAATTGAGATCAGATTGATGGACATTTGAGTTTAATTTGGAGAACTTTTGGCCTTTAAAGGGAAATTTGGGGTTTTGATCAAAGATGGTTGTTGACCTCACTTTTGGTTGAGGTCTAGAAACTTCTTTAGTAGCCCAGGTCTAGCCATAGGACTTTCCTATTGACTAGTCTTAGAAAATTAGAAAAGGTACCCTCACCATTAGAAATTCAAAACTCTTTTCTTTGCTCAACTTGAAGTTCCACATATTGATCCTAACCTCTTACAATTAGTAGGTAAGATCATTATGAGAAAACTCAAGAAGAGTTCTTATAGGACTACTTGGCCTTAGGATTGACCCTGGGTGTTGGTTTGAAGTTAAGGTACACAATATCCTCATAATACCCTGGCTAAGACCAATATATAAGAACCCAAAATGGGGATTTCATTGATTCATGTTTCATTTATAATGGATATCTATCTAATTCTACTTGAAATACCCAACTTGGCCTTTTGCCTCTATGTACCTCCAAATTACCTAACTGCTCTTGGGACCCAAATTTGGCCAAAATTCCCAAATTTTTGCCAAAATACCCAAAACAGATCAAAACTCATTCCAAACACTTTGAACACATCCAAATTTGCCAAAACTGACAAAAATTTCCAAAAATGGCCAAATTACCAAAATACCCCTCCATGGCCCAAAAATCCAAAAATTCCAAATATTCCCACAAAATCCCAATAAATCCAAAATATTCCTAATTTCAATTTGTCCAACTACACCATGACCCAATTTGGCCAATTTGACCATCTTTGACCAAAGTCCCCAAATTGTCCTTTAAAGACCCAAAATTCCTCAAATCCATCCCAAGTGTCTATCAATTGATCTTAATTGATCCCAACTCCCATCATAAACTCAAATTCACTTTTTATATGACCAAAATAAACCAAATCCAGGCTCAATTGGCCCATAATTTGAGCCCAATTTTGATTTGCGTCAAAACCCCAATATTGACCATAAGACTTAATCTCACTCAATTGAACCCATAGCTTAGTCAACTGGCCTCAATTAATATTAAAAAATCTTTACAACATTCTTACACATCAAAATCAACAATTAATTGGTCTTTATGAAACCTCAAATCCATTTTATTTTGGTCTAAATCCCAAATTCCCAAAATTAGCCCTAAGATTGGCTTACACCCCAAATCTCAACAATTGAATGCCTTAGACCTCAAATTGGCATCCAATTTTTATTTAAAATCCTTTATAAGGTCATTTGTGACCAAACACAACAATTAATTTGAGCTTAATCGAAATTTAGCTCAATNTTCAGCACATTTCGATATGTCTTTCTATGCTTAATATACTTTACATTTCTCAAATGTTTTTGAATGAAATTACATTCTAAAGAAATGTTGTTTTCATGCTTATTTTGTAAGAGTATTTGTTAGGAGCAAAACACAACTGAAACGGTGCGAAACGAAGCCAAAAAAAAAGCAAAATGATGGAGTTGCTACAGAGTGATGCTTGATGCGCCAAACTGGCGCCATATGCGTCAAAATTCAGAGAACTAGCACATGATGCGTCAGAGCCAACTTTTGCGGATTAAGGCTGATCAGAACGAATTTTGCATGAATTTTTAAAGGGATACTTGTTTTAAACACCCCTTGAAGCTTAGTCCAAAGCTAANCTTCAATACAATTTTCATCCTTCATGAAAATTGTTCATTATGATGTTTTAAACCAAACACAACAATCAATTTAGACTTAGCCCTTGGCTAGCCAAAGTTTGACCCAAACTTAGCCCAACATGCTTAAAATGGGTCAAAAATCAAAAATCCAGTGATTAACCAATTGACCTCAAAATGACTTTCACCCTTCATGAAAGTTGTTCTTCATGGTCTCTTACACCAAATGACATATTTAATTGGGTCAATTAACATGTCTAACCTAGTTCAAACACAATATTTGGTCATATGCACTTATGACCAAATCCAAACCAATTTAGGTTGGTATGGTTAAATGAGTCTTACCATAACTCATCTTAGACTCTAGGGTTGAGTTTAAAGCTAGCCATCAACCCATGGTTAGGCTTGACATTTATCTCCTGGGTAAATTTTAAAAAATTTTTAAAGAGATAAAGAGGGGGTTAAATCAAAGTACTTGCCATACCACATGTTCATACCATATGGTGCCATTTTTACTGATCATCATAAGCTTTAACCATGATCCTACCTTTGGTTAGCCACTTTAACCCAAGCTAAAGCCCAAAATCGTGAGCCCCCACATGGCCAAAACCCAAACTCATGCCAAGAGGACACCTCAGCCCAAATTAAGCTAAGAGCTCCTCTGCTTGACATCTAAGCAGTGGGGCTAACCCCTTAATTGGCCAGCCAAGCCTCCCATTGGACAATTTCTATAAAATCCACCCCACAGCCATGAATGGTAAGGTGGTAAAAATTTTTTTCACTAAGGCCTCCCAAACTCCTCAGAGAGCTTCTCTAATAGTCCTTTAGTACATTCCAATCCATTTCCCTCTCTCAATTCTACCATGGCAATTCAATTTTGAGCTCGAATTCCTACCCGAAACCAGGACAAATCTCAATCCCAACCTACACAGCACCAAACTCCAAATTAATTGGCCTTATACCTTCACAACTGTGAAAGAAGCCAAACCCCCATCAATTCCCCCTCTGAAATAGCCTCCACCATAGCTCTCAACCAACACCCAAAATCAGTTGTGGTTGAAATCATACATAGGATTTACACCAAAGCCAGAGGCTTCATCCCTAAGCTCTTTGGGACCTAACGAAGGAGTGAAGAATCTCTGATTAAGGTTAAACCTCTCGGAGCAAAGGTATAACCTCACTCACTCTCCTGAGTCTTCGCGAGCACTCCTTTTATAATTGCTTGATTTCATAGCATGTTTACCATATGGATATGATCGTCTCTTCAAGACGAGTAATTTAAAAAAATAATCATCAAAATCCATTAAGAAATGAGAGAGATGTTAAGGTTTTAAAATGGACGGCTCTCGGTTAAGGCCATCGGGGACGATGAACGAATGTTGTCCATCCTCTCGTGAATTGAATGGACGACGGAGATCAAGCTGCATGGCAGCTGAGTCAAAAGGCGACGTCAAATAGGAGCGCGCCGCGTGGCTTTTCGACGGATCTGATGATCCAGTCAGCCCGCAGTTTGAATAAATAAATAGGATATTTACTAAATTAAAAAAATAGCCCCTAAACTTCAAAAATTCATATCTTTGCATAAAAAATTTATAAAAATAAAATAAAAATACCCTCTTGCTCAGTGAATAGAGGAGAATCATGTGGAAATATTTTCAGATCAATTTCATGCATAGATTATTTTTAAAAAATAAATTAGTGTTAGGGGTTTTTCAATTCTCCATTCATGTTGAATTATCACCTTGACCTCAAATTTTTATATGTTGTAGCCTGTGTCTAGATGCACAATTTGAGCATTTTTCTAAAGACATAAGAGATCTCTATAAAGAGATCTTAATTTTCTAAGTTTTTATGCATTTCCTATTCAAATAATTATAGAAAATTGTAGGTGGCATAGCAAATTCTACAAAAATTCACTTAAGTTTCCTATGGTCATAGTAGTCTTAGGAAATAATGTCATGATTTTTGATAATTAAAACATCAGTGTTTTGAGTAAACCCCAATTTGCTTAAATCATTTAATTTGGAGAATATAAAGAACAAAATCATTTGATTTTTATTCTCCACTATGGTTTATGAATCAAAGAATTCACCATAAAAATTTCAAAGGATTTTGGGATCATTTGATATCTAATTTTGATTTTTAAAGATCATCATCAAATTTAACATTTAAATAATTTTTAAAAATCAAAATATAACTCTAAAAATTTTGAAACTTTGTTTTTTGAGTTTTCTGATATTAGGAGGATTTAATAAAAATAAAAATATATTTAAAATAAAAACTTAATTTTTAGGTTATTTTTAATTATTTTTTTAATAATTAAAAATAA
>JXCR01135522.1:102020-170786 GCA_002079205.1 Phalaenopsis hybrid cultivar | reverse complement strand
ATATATATATATATATATATATATATATATATATATATATATATATATATATATATATATATATATATATATATATATATATAAATTTATAAAGGAATGGTTGGAGGCTATTATACGAGTTCCGGTCATCCCTCATGCTCTTAGGAATTCCAGTACCACATCCTACACTCAGGGGGAATCGAACCCCTTACCAGAGGAGACTTACAACTGAAAAGCAGATGCCCGACCAACTGATCTGAGTACACGACGTGTATATATATATATATATATATATATATATATATATGAAAGGGTTATTTACATACCCAACACTTAAAATTTATTATTATAGCTAAAAGTTCTAAATCTTTCTACTCATACTTAAACACTATTTTTTTTTCTAACCCCGACCCTAAGTCCTTCGCCATCTATAGCAAATAATCCGGTCTTGCGACCTAGTTCTCATGATCAACCCTATCTCCTCCCTCAGTTTCTAATGACTAACCCCATCTCCTTCGTCTCTCGCGTGTTTTAGAGACTCCTACATAGCTACAGCGAACTCATAACCCATCTCCTTCACCTTCTCTTCCTTCAATATTATATCACTTTCTTTTTCTGATGTTTTTTCAACACAGCTTTGTTTTCCTGCTTCTGTGTTTCTATCCTACGAGCAGTAATCCAAAGCTTGAGGTTGAATCATAATCATGTGATGCTTCCCATTTAAGACTTTTACTGTATGAGCATTTTGTTTAATCTTGTTTCACATTGTGTTTACATTTACATATATTATGGATTAATTTTTGTTTGATATTCTTTTTATATTTACAATTCATATTTTCACTCTTGTTGCCTCATACTTAGGCCAAATCATGTCTTAAGGGATGGTGGTCCTATGATGACGATGTTGCATCTCCACCGTTAAAGTTAGGTAAACACTTTGAGTAGGAACCAATAAGGCTGCAACTGCACCGCATCACTGATAAATGACGTAAGTCCTTTAAGATTCATCGTCACCATGTGCTTCTCTAGTTCTACCAACTTACATTTCGAGATGAGTTGATCAAATTCAGTCATGTATTTTTGCACAGAAGAATTTCTAGGGTTGTGGAGTCTTAAGAACATGTCTTGTTGATAATGCAGGGGAAAGTATTAGCGTTGCATCTTCCGTTTCATTAGGTCATATGGAGATTTTAGTCCTCTTTTTGCTTATGAAGACGCTTCTAATTCTCCCACCACAAAAACATGTTCTTACTAAGTTTAATGATTGTCAATTTGACTCTATTATTTTGGGGAAATCCTTATAATAAAAATTCATTACACTGTCTATAACCCCTCGTTGAATTCATTCGGATAGCAAGACGACCTTCACCCCTGAGTAATTTCCCTTTTCTGATATTCAATGCTAAATCGTTTGATCATTGCTTCTTTCTCGTTATAAACATCCTAGTGGAAGGGATTGACTTCTCGATCCGGTGAGTCACCATGTCCATGTCTTCCTTTGTGAACTTTTAGACATCTCTTCATACGTTTCACTCAACAGCATAGTGTCACTTTTCTCAGAATTAGGGTTTTGATTGACAAAGAGGGGGTGGTTTAGGGTTAGGGTTAGAGTATGGAGGGATAATTTTTTGTTGAGTTATTAGGTTAGATTATGTGGATTTTATATTTATTAGGGCAGAGAAATTAAATGTTTAAAGTTTAAGGTCTGTCGAACTCTTATACCAAAATAACACAATTCTAAGACTCATATATGGTAAGAGGAACCGAAGGAAAATGATGATGACGACTCAAAACGGGCATGACCAGTGGCTGTACAGCAAGTTCGATGTTGAAATGTGTAGTAGGCATTGGAGGCGGAAGTATAAGTAGGTATCTAGATAATCAGGAGAGATTATCACCTTGATTCAATCTTCTATGTTTGAGTGTGGAGAAAACAAATTTCTAAAGCTTTAGGATTTGTCAGACATTGATATCAAATCACACCGACCTAGGGTTCCTAGATATTGTGAAAGGATCAAGGATTGTTTGGACTTGGTAGGAAGAGGAATAAAGGGAAATATCGTGGTGATTGCTTAAAACAGGAGTGATCAGGGGCAGGACATAAAGCAATTTTGACATTGATAATATCAAGTAGGCACGGATGCAGGGGTATGGGTGGGTATGTGGAGGACCAAGAGAGTTCATCAGCTCGATTTTGTCAGGGTACAAGCACACCACCGGAGAATACAACACTACAACAAGAGGAAACAATCTTTATTGCATAAACCATAAGTCCATAAAATTTGGAATTAACTACACATTTATACTTCTCTATGCAAAATTAACTCTAATAATAATTTAAATAAGAAAAATAGGATCCCTTTGGTGGGGTTGGCCAACCCATGGGGGCTGGGATAACTTAAGTTAATCCCTCTTTGACTGATTCACGTGACATGATTCGCTTGAGATCGTGAGTGGGGGATCTTGTTTCGAGAAAAAGGAAAAAAGGGTTTTGGCAATTCATCATTGATGTTTCATTTGTGATTATGATGGGGCTGGGGAGTTATTAGGTTTGATTTGGATTGGTCAAGTTGTTAGTTTAAATTTGTTTATGCAAATATATTAATTAGATAGTGATGAGTTCATCAACAACATTTAAAAATAAATTTTTAAAAAATGTAATAGAGAAGCAAAAGCTGCAAAGACATCTGTTTGATTAGCTTGTTTGAATCCTGACGGCGATAAAAAATAGGGTTGGGGGAGTCGCCCGTAGGAAGCTGTTTGTCGTCGGAATCGAAATCCCGTCACCCGTTTCGGAAGAACGATTTAATTTACATATAGATTTAAGTTTAAAATCAAATATGAAAATCAAACTGACCCCATATTTTTCATAGTTTAAATAAAAGAGCGTTTTACCTCAAATCTTGTATCTATCCCGAGGGATAAACACAAGGCTTGAGGATGAGGTTCAATGAAATAAACTAAGATATATATGACGTCCGTTTGGTCTGCGAAACCGTTTTATTTGCCGACAAATTCCCCTATTTAATATGAAAAATTAAATATTGGTCTGCGAAACCGTTTTATTTGCCGACAAGTTCCCCTATTTAATACAAAAGAATTAAATAGAGTTTATTTTAAGCTGAGTTCGGAAAAGCTTCCTATAAGGGCAAGCCCCTATAGTTAATTACATCTTAAATGATTGAAGTCACTTAAGAATACTCTCAATAAAAATCAGGAAAAATTATCTTTAAAGACTTCAAAAGGATGAGACTTTTCAACGAAATCGGACAAAAAGGTGTGCAAAAGGGGAATGATTTAAACTTGGAACATTTATTGTAGAATCCAAAGGAGGAAGAACTAGGGGATGCCACAGATCCGAAGGAGAACCTCGGTGACTTCCCGGTTTACCTTATGGTTTGACTTCAGTTTCGAGGAGAAATATTCAAGTGTTTTATCATACCAATTTTTATTTAATTAGAGCTTACATTCGTGTGAAACAATCACACAAACAACCTGGAAGATGTGAGGATTTAGGTCGTGACGGACGATAATCTCGGAATCCTAAAACGAGTTAGAGCTTAGATCGTACAGTAGAGCTATACAAATGCCTAACGAAAAGTTTGAAGATTTATGTTGGGCTAGGCAAACAACCTCGAAATCCTATGGATTGTTATTTTAATTTCTTGAAAAGGAATGATTTAGTTGGGGAAGACATGTTCTGTTGTTGAAGATGACCGTGCTGCCCAGCGTGCTAGTTCCAAGCTCTTTGTCGTGACGAGTTTAAGTTTTCTAGGGTGTCAGTTTATAATGTCAAATCCAGCAGCCCTATGGTTGTAGTTCTTTAGATATTTTATAGATAACATGTTGAAGTTGTACAGTGTATTGCATAACAGTAGGGTATGTAGCACAGAACAAGCAATAGAGTATGCATTAAAGAAAGAAGTACAATATGCAGTGTAAAGAAAAGTAAAAGTTACAGCAGAGAAGTGATTATAATAGAATAACATGCTGTAAACATAAAACAAACCTATATACCTAGGAGATTCTCTGTTCCTTAGGTGTAATTGATGCAACAGGTACAAACAACAAAATTTGAGGAAACAGACTGAAATGCTTTAAAGAAACATCGTCCAGAATTCTCGAGAAAGATCATCAAAAGACTCACGACAAGAGAAATGCGAGGAAATCGACGAATCGACAAATGACTTAAAATTGTAAAAAACACGGAAAAATCCAGAAAATGGACCACTAATGCTTTGTCCAAAAAATTTGATAATACATATGAAAAAGTCCAAAAAGAGGGGACCTCAAGCACTCGGGTCTCAACTATATATTAGTACTCGAGGGTCGTCGAAGGCTACTCGGTCACCCGGATGTATAAAGCCCGACACTCAACTAGAAGGGTGTCCTATCAACCTAACTCAGGAGGGTGCTCCTTAGCCTAAACAGGTGACCAACAGGTGGACAACCATTGTTTAAAATGTATTTAAAATTTATATTTTCAGCATGCACATAGGTTTAAAACATTCAAAAAGTGGGCTGTATCAATTTTGTTTGTAGCGAAAAATATATTTTTAGCTAAGAAAAAAGTGTATTTGTTCTTATCAAATTTGTTTTTATCAATTTTGAAAAGTAGTTGTCCACGAGTCGATCACGCTGTCGGGCATAAAACTACCAACACACTAAGAAGGTTCGGGTCAACTTCTGCTAGTCTTGTGTCGGTGAATGATATTGTCATCCTACAGCTCACCGGGTTCCTGAATCGGATCCTGATGGGTTCCTGAATCGGATCCCGATGTCATAGGATGACATATCATTCTGCTATATTTCCGGTGTGCCTTTGTCATCACCGCCCTAAGCCCCAAAACAAAACCAACCTACTTGCGACCTTGCTTGATGGTTTCACGTATAACAAAAGGCTATACGTGGACACTTATGTATCGGACATAAGCATCAAAAATCGAACCAAGAAGCAAGAAAAAAAAGAACAAAAATGGGGTGAGAGAGAGTTGTGACTGATTCACCTAAAACATCGAAAAGAATGAATGATGAATCAGCTCTCAAAACTCGTGACGAAAGATCTGAAAAGGAAAGCCTGAAGATCCTTGAATCAATTTGAAAGGGTGTCATTTTCTCACGTTTTCATAAGTGGATCAACCCAAGTCAAAATGACTTCCTAACGTCGGTATCCAAACCCCTAAGATATCTTTTATGAAATCAATTCGTCTCAACCAAGTATTCTCCCGAAATAAAATTTTGAAATCTCCCGAACTTCACAATTTAAATAAAAGGAAAATAACCTTGAGACGAAGACCACTTATACTTCCAAAAATCATGCCAACATTAAAGCTATTCAATTCCAGACTTAATGAAAATCTCCTCGTATCAAATAAACATGAAATCCTCCGGCTAAAACCACATAGAAGCTCACGGTCGGGCTTCAACAAATAGATGAACAGCAGCTAAGGCTCTCGGCTAAGGCAATTCACAAGGGAGGCAACTACTAAGGCTCACGGTTCAGGGCAGCAGGGAACAGCTGTTAAGGCCTAAGACCAAAGGCAACCCAAGTAACAACAAGGCTCACGGCTAAGGCAACCAAAAATGAATGGGGGAGCTGTTAAGGCTCACAGCCGAGGCAACCAAAAGAATCACCAATGGCTACTATGCTCCCTCGACGTACATAAGAGGATAAATAAAATTATTATAATTTTTGAGATGACAAATTTGATTCATCAATAACATTCAAGCCATTCAAGCCCAACAAGAAGGACCAAATCAAATTGAGCACCCTCAATAGGTCTCATGAGTAGGAGTAGGAAACAACTCAGGATAGCCACTAAGGCTCACAAATAGGAACAAAAAAAAAAAACAAGCTAGACCCTCGGGTAAGGGCCTAAGGCAAGCCAAACTGAGCCCCCAGGCAGCCCTCGGGTAGAGACAAAAGCAAGCACAGGGCAGCCACCAAGACTTTCGAGTAGGGACAAGTATAAAACCTAAACATAGGCTCTCTGGTAGGAGCTAAGCCAGCACACTGAGCACCCAGACAAAGCCAAAACAGACCCCTCAAGGTCCATAAATGAAGTTCAAACAACTAGGACAAAGCCTTAACCAAAACCAACACCCAAGTCTCAACAAAGCTCCACCTCAAACCCTTCCAAAGTGAAAACCGAGCTCTAATAGAGACCAAACCCAACCTTTGAAGGCCAACAAATGAAACCATAATAACAAATCCACATCCAGCCACCTCATAATAAAACCGAGCACCAATAGAGGTTAAAACCCAACCAGAGTAAAAGTTCAAAGCCCATGCCATCCAAGGGGTTAAAGAATACTCATATGCCCTTGAAAGATCAAAATATGTAGCCAAAATATGTTTTAAACTGTGACAGTAGCATGAAAAATATTTTTAAGCTACCAATATAATTGTTCTAAGCATGAAAGATGTTCCTTTCCCCTTCAATGAGTCAAACCAAACTATCAAAGCAAGATATAAGACACTTCCAAGTGAAATAGATTTTCTCACAACATGTATTTCAAGTAAGAAAAAGCTACAAGAGCCAAACCAAGCCACAGCTAAAGCTTAGAACCCGGCCACAACAAAAGCTAGAAAACATCCTCATGCTTTCAAAACATCAAAAAATAGGGTCACCATGTGTTTCGAACAAGAACAGCTGTAGAACTTTCCCAAATCAAGATGAATTTCTTCATAGCATGCATTTCATGCCAGGAAAATCCACAAGGAATCAAAAACCGAATTCCACATATATATGAAAAGCAAAGCAAGTTTTCCAATACTTCATACTAAGCAAGAGTAAATAAAAAAAAGAGAAGCCTCGTAGTGCATCCCAACATGTATTTCAGAGGAGCATATGTTATCTCAGAGCCCATATTCATATAAAAAAGAGAAAGAAAAGAGAGAAGCTAATAACATGCCACATTCTCATTATCCTAAGCAAACAATCATGTCCAGCCCCTAAAACATGCCTGCTATTCTATTTTCACATGCTCAAGTAATAAATATCTCAAAGTATAGGCGCAATAATAAACTAGCATGTTGTTCCATCCAACAGAGCCATTCTCAGCGGCTCCGCAGAGAAAAAACCGAAAGGAAGCAAGGCGCAAAGGGGGGAGGAAGGTACCTCCTTAAAGCAGAATGTAATACAGGGATTTCAGAAAGAGAATACTTCACAATCTACACTCCTCTTCAACAGCCAGAGGAAGTCAACTCCAGCACTAGGAACTAAAGAAGAAAGTGAGAAAGAAATTTGGCAAGAGTTTTCCCTTCGTTTCGAAAATTTCTCGACCCCCTGAAACGCACCAACGAAAGTCTCTTATAGATCAGAGAACAGGAGAAGGAATGATTAGGAGATTGTATACGATTCGAAGGATCGAGAGGAGCAGACGCCTCCATACGGGTGTGTGAGAGGCAGAGGATAGGATCCTCGCAGAGGCCACGCTTTGCGGCAAGGAGAGTCGAGAACAGAGGATACGATCCTCGCAGAGGATAGGATCCTCGGCAATGATAAGAGGATGGGTCTTCTGCGAGATTGTCTCGCGTGCGAGAGGAACGAGCGCGGGAGCGAGGCTCCAACGGCATGAAGGAGTGGGCCAGGCGAAACCGAGCGAACCTCGGCTAGGGCAGAGGTCCACGAGCGCTAGAGGAAGAAACGGGAGGGGAAAATGAAATTAGGTGAAGTATTTTTAATATAAGTTATTAATTATAATAATAATAATGATAAGATATTATTTATTATAATAATTAACATTTAAATATGTATTTTCCCCAAGACGTGCCGTCGCAATGAAACGAACGTCCCCCCTAGGCAAAATCGATGTTCCGGACGCATCGGTGTGGTCCGTTTTGTCATACGGAGTCGTCCGGGCAACCTCGTCGTCGTTCAGGTCAAAAACGCGTCGCAGTCCGAATCACGTCAAAAACTCGGCTCGAATTCGATTAAATAGGACGACGAAGAGCGCGGCGGCGCCAAATCAACGAGTACAGTCAATCTTAAGGCCGACAGTCCTATAGGAATACTCCCTGAGTTCTTTCAGAGTAGTCTTACCTGCTAAGCAATAGTGGTCAAAACTACTATATGGAACGTCAGGTCGAGCGAACAAAAGTTCAAAATTGCTAACGGGGAGTGCTTCTTCACTAGTTTTCTAGGAGTAGTCGACAGAAATGTTCTACGGCTAGATCCTAGGCTACTAAGGAGGGGAAAACTGCACCTCGACCGAAAGTGAGGTCAACAAATCCTAATGCAGATGTTGGAATGATGATTGATTTTCTTCTGATTTCTAAAAATATTTTAAACAAGTTATTCACATACCGTTTGGGTTAGCAAGGGCTCTGAGAAGGATGAGATTGTGTTGCATGATATTGGTTTCACCAGGTGATAGAACACCATGGTTTAGGAACCAAAGAAAAAAGGTGGATTTACATTCTAGAGGAATTTGGAATCTAAATAAATAAAGACTTTGCTAGAACTTGCTTGAGCTTTCCCAGTTCATATTAATTTGCTTTTTCCAAAGCTTGGATCCTGGTGAACATCAATTTGTATTTAGCAATGTGGTTAGTAGCTAAATTATGCTGGGTGAAATGGAAAAATCTATTGGCTAGTACCTAAGATAGACATTAATCATTTTTTTTTTAAGGGGAGGCATAGTATTTTTAAAGAAATTCTTGTGATGCAATGTCGAGAGTAAATTCAATTTTAAATAATATATATTCATTGCTCAAGATAAAATTGAACAAAAAAATAAATTTCCAGTTATGGAGGAACGCTTTAGTATTTTGCGCGTTGTGTTATAATGGAAATTGTAGAGAGTAAATTTATAACTAATGTTATATTCCTTTTTACTGTGGAGACTTTACAAATGAGCTTAATTGTCATGAAACAAAGCTGCGGCATAGGTATGTTTGGAGAAATATGAAAGCCAAATTGTTAGCACTAATTTAATGCTTAACTAGTGCAGACGGGCACAGCCAAGAAAGATTTGTGAAGGTTATCCCATATATTTTTTGTGACAATTCTTAGTGATGATTATGTTGATTGTGTTATGGATTTTGTTAACTTATGTTTATTTTTGGGCAGGATGCTTTTGCTGCTGAAAGGAGGAAGGCAAAAATGCTTAATTTCTCCATTGCTTATGGAAAAACTCCTGTAGGGCTCTCAAGAGACTGGAAGGTGTGTGTTGCTGAAGCAAAAAATTGCTAGTTTGTTGATTTTGATGTAAAAATTGCAGTAATTTTACTATTATATGATTTTTGCCTATTATTTTTGAGTTGTTTTAAATTTTATTGCATATGGCTTTGGTATTGAAGATCTATGCTTTAAGCTTAGAATGGTAGTCCTTAATAGGCAGTTAGGTTTGTTATGTCCTTACATATGAAGTTTTAGTATTTACAGGAGGAATGGCATCATTTTTAGTGTATAATACAGCACTAGTGTATCTGCTATCATGATTCTCAAGCCGTATGATTGTGCTTGAGAGTTAGCATTCTTTCTTGTGCTACGTGAAGTAAATTAGGTTATGCTGCTTGAAAAAAATAATAAGATGTTAGGTTTATTAGTTTCTCATGGTGTTAAATAATTATAACAAATTATAAATACTAGTTGTAGAAAAATAAAGACAAGTGGTGGCATAGGGGAAAAGGACAATATGAAACTGGAAAGGGAGAAGGATAGTTCGCCAAGCATTGCAAGAGAGAAGGTGAACATGTACAGCTTGGCACAAATTTGATAGCTTTGGCCAAAAACTTAGACATAGTATAGGAAAATTGTTACATAGAATTATTTTTGTTTAGGATTCAGTGGGCTTTGACAAGATTGTTGTTATAAGTTTTGAAAGATATTTTGTCATTTTGCTAGGATAATGCCAGAGAGCTTTAGGAAAAAAATATCAAGTGGAGATTCAGGAAAGATATAGACCACTAATTTTGGAAAGATATGTGGGGGAGGGCTGGTGTGATGAAGGTATGGTGCCCATAAGATGTGAATTTGACAATCATTGCATGAATGAATACTCATGGTTGAAGTAATATAAACGCATGTATCTATGTATGTTGTGGCCAGTGATCCTCATTTGCCTACGATAGCTATCATACCATGTCTAGCATGCATGCATGCATGTATGCATGTGTGTGTGTGTGTGTGTACATGCATTTATATGCTTTTAGTATTACATGAAAAAATCTTCTTCATATTTTTGCATTGCGTTAGATTTCTAATCTTGATTTCATCTTGGAGTTTTTAATCATTTTCTTTTCAAGTATCAAATTGTAATAATAAATTGTAGTTTCTTGCAAACTTGATATGTTGATCTTAAATTCCACTAATATGCATGTACTATGTGCTATCATTTTAGATAATTATTTCTCCTTAGGTGTCGCTCAAGGAAGCCAAGGAAACAGTAAAATTATGGTACAAGGAGAGACAAGAAGTATTAAGATGGCAAGAAGAACGCAAAAAGGATATGCTAACCAAGCAGTATGTTCATACTTTGCTTGGCCGTGCACGTCGCTTTCCATCAGTAGCTAACGTGAGTAATGCTCAAAAAGGCCACATTGAACGAGCTGCAATTAATACTCCAGTTCAGGTAATTTGTTAACTTTTAAGCAAATTCTAGCTTTTAGCAGCTTTGTTGTCTGTATCCCCTGAAAAATTGGAGTAACCGTTAGACCTATAATTTGCTTTTTATCATATATTTTGTATTTTGATATTTGTTACATTTATATGATTTCTGATGGTTTTGATGACATAATAGCTGCATTTCATTTAAATTTCAACTTTAGTATCTTAAAGCTATAGGAAACTCTTGGCGTTCATGTAAATTTTTTAGATCGAAGCTGTCTTCAGAGTAGCCCAGAATGCTTTTTTAAAACTAACTTGGGCTGGTTGGTACGTTGTATAAGATGAGAGTAAATCATTCGAAGTTTTTGTTCAACTTTATGCTTTTAAGGAATGAGGGATCGAATGATTTTGATTTGATTGTATGATTTTTAATTGTTAGCTTGAATCCCTTGCAGAGCTTATAATATTGCAATAGGTTGGCTATGGAGATTTGATTTTTAAAGTTAGATCTAGGCCATGCTTTGTTATGTATGATGGCACACCTTTTAGTGTAGTTTGCTAGGTTTCATTAATTCACTATTGAGCAATAGTTACATTGCTTGTGAGCTAAATGTTGTGGGTCCAATCATGGAAATAGATCATAATGTGAGCTTATGATTTTATACATCAACCACTTTCTTAAATCTTTGTTTTCAAGATCCTCATGAATCGAGTATGCCTTTATGTTAGGTGTTTTTGCCATGGAAAACTTATTTTATGGAATGGAAACATAGGGAGCATAAAAATAATGGTCTTTAGGGTTTACTTTAATGGATTAGTGGTTGTTGTAACTCTAGAACTGGTATAAAAGGAGAATAATTAACCTAGAGAATCCACTATGACTGTCTTTTGATTCATTATTAGAAGGGTGGCATCTCATTGTCCCTGAAAAAAATGAAGCTAGTTTAGAAGAGGAAGAAATCACTAATTACATTCTTCAACTATGTCTAAAGGAGCTTACAAGAACTATCTATAGGAATAGCATGAACTTGAATTTAGAAAACCTTGCAATTATTGGGTAATAAATAATCTTTCCAAATTGTTGAAATACTTAAATGTCCTAACACATAAATGAAACTAATAAATGTGAGTAGATGAGCATTAGAACCAAACTTTCCTACAATCTTATAAAATGGGCATGTTTTGGTAGGTAGTTTCTTATTGGTGTTGTACTGAAGTATAGAAACATAAACTGAAGTGTAATATTACTTCATTTTAACCCTAAACAATAATATAATATACTTCATTGTAACCCCAAGCACTATGATGAACATTCATTTTTACTCTCATCATGCATGTAAAATTCATTTTTACACTCAACATACAATTTATGAGCATGACTAATGAAGAATGCAACTCTATATTTCCATGCTTATGTGTTGGAATGAACTCAAAAAGTTGTTTCAATTATAGATTATGAACTTGTCTACGCAATTCAACATGCTGAATCAAGTCCTTATTAGCTAATTATTAAAAAAATTGAGAACCTAATGCAAAATTAATACATTGCTAAATGTCGTTTTGACGGAATTTTAGGAAATCCTTTAAGTGATTTGGCAACTATTTAGGTCTCAAAAACAAATTTATATTCAAATATAAAATCAGATTTGATATCAAATTTAGATTCATAACTCATATCTTGTGTAGGTTTCAGTGTTGCATTGGGATTTATTTTTGGTTTTTGGTTCAAGCTCCACCTTATATGAAGGTTTTTGATGATTAAATAGAATTGAAAAGATTCATTGACATCGTTTTAATTTTTCTAGAAAGTGTAAAAATATCATTATAAGGATTGGGTAGGGTTTAGGATGAAGCAAGGTGAGAGTATGTGACTCGGCAAAGGGACGAAGAAGGGAAAAAGGCAGCAATTGTTGTGTTGTGCGAAGGACAACAACAAATTGCTGTCTGGTAGCGAGAATTGAAGCAATGCCAACATCGAAAGGGTTGACCGCCTAACCTCCAACAATATACAGGTGCATTCCTTTGAAAAGTTGTAAATAGTCTCCAAAAAGAGAGAAATCTAAGAGAAAATCTCAATCCAGCATAAATTCAAAACAAAAATTTCTAAACCAGTCCTTAACAAAACAAATATATAGTTTCCAAGCAATTAACCCCAATAATAACCTAGATAAGGTAAATTAAAACCCTAAAGGATTGGCCTAGCTCTTTAAAGATGGAAAAATCAAGCCAACTGGGAGAAGAAATGGAGCCAGGCTGGTTCGGTCCTTCCGTGTAGGTATGGGATGAAAATCAAAACGTCTGTGTCATTCTCCCGAGGTAAGATAAGCTTTGTTTTATTCATTGGAAACATCTACACCCTCTTAGCACAGTGACAACTTAATGACATTGAAGGTAGCATAAATATTGTAATCTTCTAGCAAATCAAGCTTGTGTGCATTATCATAATCTTCTTATAATCCTAAATAGACGAGACCATCAGAGCTCAGCTTGAGCTTCCCAGATAAAACCTACAGGAAATCTCTCATTCAATTTAATCTGCACCAAGTCACCTTTCTTGAAAATCATAGCATCCTAATATTGATATCTTGCTCTGATACTTGGTGTTTTGTTTGGCAATTTCATTTCTTAACTGCTCAAGTAGAATCTAAATATCTCTAACTCTGGCCTAAGCTCAATTGTTGAAAGTGTTTGTACTAATTACAATAATGTGAGAGGATTCCTCTCATATGCAATCTCAAAGAGATTGTGACATATGGACTAACTGATGGACATATTATAGATAAAGTCAATCTAAGGAAAAATTGATCCTGCTATTTGATGTTCATTCCCATTAAATAATTGAGATGATTTTGCAAAGTGTTGTTAACCACATTTGTCTATTGCAAAACTGATCCTGCTATTTGATGTTTTGTCCAATGGTGGCCACACTACCTCAAGTATTCGCTCTGTGTCACTATAGCTTCCATTTTTGTTTGAGTACTTATTATTTATGATTCCTTCATTAGCAAAAGTATAATACACTTCCTGTACTTGATTAATGAGTACGTATTTTGTGTCCATCTTTAAGTTTACCTCTGACATATTACCACAATTAACTTAATAGAAAGTGACATGCATCCATAGACATGACATTATAACACATGATCGTGTAGCTTGTCTCTGATAGAAAATTCTACCTGACATCTATTGTCAGCACTAATTTCATTCTCTTTTTCTAACAAAGGAATAAAGTTGTGAATGCTTTGGTATAGTGAGGCTCAACTTGTTCATCATCAGAATTGACGCTACTCACATTCACTTTCATCTATAATGAGACTGCACATTCCCTTTCACAGTATAACCGGTATGTAAAATGTTATCTGTGACCCACTGTTACCCCTTCTTAAGCTTGTTATGGAGAACTTGTTAAATCACAAGCATCTCTTAATATTCAATAGAAAACTAGTATTCCTCTCCTAAGTTTCCACTATCTATTTTTTCTACTATATCCTGCTCAGTAAAAGAAAATTAATATCTTTTTTGAGCAATTGAATGAAATGCACCCTATCCATGACACTTAAAAATATTTTTTGGTTGGGTTATAAAAGTTGGTACTATCAAACTTTGTTTCCTCCTATGTTGGTTTCTTAGCAAGAGGGGCAAACCTTAATAATTTGGTTGATGTGCTCTTACTGCCCGACCTCGTGATGGAATCTTACTTGAAGGGTGGACTGAATCTGCTACGATTGTGCTGCTTCTTCACCTTTAAGGTTAAGGTTTTGATATCATTTTAAGGTCTGGTAAGGCGGTAACTATATCAAATTATCAGTAGAATTGCCTCAAATCTCAAAGACATAGGGTTAGGATGTTCTCATCTAGATGCATTTCAACATGAATTAGTCAAACTCATTAGTGCACTTCTCTACTGATAACTTCTTTTATTGTAAATGATGAGAATGATGAAGTCTCAAGATTATATCATGTCAGTAATATGTTAGAAGATACTTGTTTTGCATTTCCTTCATCTTAGACAACGTCGTGATTTTTCTCTTTCCCTCGTGCTGTCGCAGGCGCTTTAGATGCTCCCACCATAGAAAAGCATTTTTTTTTAATTTGATTTAGTTAAGTTCGATTTTTTTTCAGGTTTAATGTCATTATACTGAAATATTCATTTCATAGTTTAAAAACACTCAATAAACTCACTTTAATTCATACAATTAAAGTCCAACAAATCAACCTTCACTCCTAACTCAACCTCTCTCCTTCTATACTCAGCATTGAACCAATGTGGCATTTAGTTTTCATCGCTTGAGACTTATTGATAAATAGGATTTTCATCATCTTGTTTATTTGGGTGGTCACCATTGTTATTATGAATGACTTCCTTTTGTTGTCTTCTTTCAAAAATAATGAGCCTCCTTTACAATGGGAGGATTTCTTACTGCATATCCTCCATGGTAAGCTTTTGAATATTATTTTGGGGGTTTCATCTTGGCGGTGTGGTGGTTTACTCTTCTTTAAGTTTTTTGACCAGCCTGAAATTTTTGGAGCTAGGATTGGCCAAAAGCTTAAGTTTATTTGGAGGGTGTAGCGACTGTTTTTGTTGGAGGTAGAACTGTTAGGCTTCGAAGGTTTTTGGTTAGGTTGGGATTTATGATTGTGATTTGGCTATGTATCAAATGATACAATTCTAAAATTTTTAGTAGGTGTAAAAGGATTAAGTATTGGGTTGTAGGATCAAGGAAGGGAAGAGTATGTGACTCACCAAAGTGTTGGAGAAAGTAAAATAGAGAGCAGCTCATGTCCGAAGTGAAGGAAAGCAGAAAATTGATGTTCAACAGCGAGAATCAGAATGATGGCAACATCAAATGGGTTCACACCTGCGCTCTAACAATGTACCTTGTACAAGCAAGTTTAAGACGCTCCAAAGAAGTGAAATTTGAGAAGAACTCTCAGGCTAGTATAAATCCAAACAAAACTGTCTAATTTAGTCTACAACAAAATAAATATTTAGTCTTCAAGCAATTAGTCCTTATTGTAATCTAGATAAGGTTAAATAAGACCCTAAGTGGTCAGTCCAACTCTTGAAAGTTAGAAAAACTGAGGTAGCTAGAAAAACTGAGCTGGCTAGGAGAAGAAATTGAGCAAGCCGATTCAGTCCTGTGTGGGTCTGAGTAATGCGGAAAGTTCCACATCTGGGACTGGCGCACAAACATTTGTGTCAACTGAAAATAAGGTCATGATAATTAGAAGATCCCATAACTTTCAGAAGCTTTTTACCTGTACGTTTAGTTTAATACTTAGGTCTAAACTCAATTTGAGTGCCAATTGACAGTTTTTTTTTTGGATGTATTTCATATCATTCAATGATGGTGCATTCTAGATCACTCTCAGCTCTCTTTCTCTTGGTGTCGATCAAAGAAATATCTTAAAACATCTATCATTATATTACGGTTAGGATACTTATAGTTCATGTCTCCAATGAAATGTAAAAAATTTCGTCCTTTATTCTTTTGGGAACATAAAGATTTTCATACTCATTTTTTTGATATTTAAGGTAACTGTCTCCTTGAGACCATCTTTTAGATATAGCCATGATCATGAGATGATTTCAGATACAGTGATATGTTAGAAATGCAAAGATATAAGTAGTAGGTAAAATTCTATCGAAAAAGTTTCTGACAAGATTTATTTGCTGACAATAAAATTCACTTCTATACATAATTTAAACTTGACATATTAATTATGTTTACACAATAGTCAAAATACAATAGGTTTAACCATAGTCATATGATGCAGAAGGAAATGCTTGAACAGTGTAGATAGAGTGAAAGAAGCATTGTAAATAAAGTGGGCAGAACTCTGCATATTTAATTTGAAGCGCACAAACTCGATATGATACTGCTCTCTTTCGTTTTGGCTTATGATGCACTAAAGTTTTGTTAAGGAACTCTTGCCCCCATGTATATGGAATTTCCTAGGCTTAATACTAAGCTCTCAAAGGGAGATCTTTACCTTTATTTTAGATAATGATCAATTATGAGTCTGCTTGCAAGGTTTTTTCAGAAGAAATGCAAGCTTCCTAGTGTTCCTGCGGTTTTCGTAAAATTCTGTTTTCACAACAGGGAGATGCAGTAGAACTCCACAAGAACAAGAAGTGATGCTGTAGAAATTGGGGGCAGCAACAAGAGAACAAGAAATATTTTTGACTTCATGAAGGATTGACAGCAGGGCCAACAATCATCCACGTTTTGCTGCCGGAAATGGTTATGGCGGATTTGATTAAAGCGGAATGTTTCCAAAGTAGAGAACTATAAATTGTGGGTCAGGGGGACACTAGTTCCAGTTGGTTGTTGTGAACAATGACCTCAATCTAATAAGCAATAAGGAGGTCTTGGTTTTCGGTTAGAATAAGTTGGGCTAAATTTGTGGAGTATGTCATAAATTGATTAAAATAACTTAAATAATGAGTTTTGAGCTCAAAAGAGATGATACGGTGGAGAAATTTTAGGAAAGGTTGTCATGAATTCAATATTCTATTTAAATGTTTAACCTTGACTTTAAAACTTTAAATTTCAATATAAAATGGAGAATTTTGAGGAGATTTTGAAGAAGATTAAGGATTACATATTTAAATTTGCGGGGTATCTTGAATGGTTGTTGGAGGGGAGATGGGAGCTGTTTTAAGTGAGTGCAAGAACGTAGATTCTTCTCGTGGAGAGTTAAAGAACTGCTGAAATAATTATGGATAGGCTGGCCATAAAATTGCTTTCTGCTTCCTATCCTATTTAGGACGGTAGAATTTGGGATCAAAACAGCAGCAAATGGCATAAACAATAAATTGGAAGTGCACGATGCAGCAAACACCTGGAAAAAACCAAAGCCATGTTCCTAAACTGAAAACTCTGCGGTAGAGCATGGCGTGGCTATGTAAGGAGCGTGGAAACAGTATGTATTATTGGATAATTTTGTGTCTGATGGAAGACTGGAATGGTAGTGTGTTGAATATTGGACCTTATTTAGGGTCCTATTGATAGAAAGAGAATATTGCAGAAGTCTAGGGGTTTATCTATAAAACATTGTAATACCCTATTTAAAATGTTATGAATGTATAGATTGGGTTTGGAGTATTTCTTTCTTTTTGTTATCCAACAAAACCCTAGCCATTTCGGACGGTCGGGATTGACATTCGCCTATAGAGACCCAAAGTTTCCATCTACCACGCGGGATCACGACGGACAGGGACTCGTTGTACTCGGGATCCCACTGATCATTGCGATATGGTCGCGAAAAGAACCACGGGATTACGGCGTGAAATACTCACGATAAAGTCACAACTAGAGTATTTGAGACGACAACGAGCGTGAAACCTCGCAATACAACCACGACTAGAGATAACTGGGATGACAACCATGGAATTGTAACCTAAAAAACTCGTGATACAATCACAATTACGGCTAAATGGGACGGCAACGACGGGTATGCATCATTAATCCTCGTGATACAATCACTATTAGAGCTAACCAGGGAAGCCAAGATGTGATCACAACATACACGCGCGAGAACTCCCATGTGATATGATTTCTCCTTCTCCTAGTCCCCAACTTTAAGGAGGATCTCTTGCAACAATGCGAGACATCCTCCTATCATTTTAGGTGGGAACATGCTTTACTAATTTTGTTTCATATTTTAACATATCACCTTTATATGGAGCATTTCATTGCATCTTTAGACACTGTCTCCATACTCGATTGTTGGCAGGCTGCTAAGGAGGATTCCAAGTGGAAAGTGGCTATGCATGAAGATTTAAGGGCTCTCGATAAAAACTGAACATGATAGATAATGTCATAACCATCGGGGAAAATAGTAGTTGAGTGCAAGTGAATATTAAAGTGAAGCAAACTCTAGAAGGGAAGGTGAAGCAGTACAAAGCATGACTGGTGGCGAAATGGTATAGTCAAACATATGACATTTACTATGATAAAAACTTTGAATCAGTAGCCAAGATGGGCTTCGCGAGGAAACTAGTTTCTCTGTAAGTGAATGGTAAGTGGAGCTTATACCAACTTGATATGAAGAATGTATTTCTTTATAGTGAGTTAATGGAAGAGGTATATATGGAAATACCATTAGGATTCGGTACAATCCAGACAATGGGCAAAGTGTGTAATCTTAGGAAGTCACTGTATGGCTTGAAGCAGTCTCTTTAAGTCTTGTTTGACAAGTTTAGAAGAACTTTGGTGGGCATGAGATATCAACAAATCAATGCAGACCATATGGTATTCTTTCGACAACATGAATGTCACATTACTATTCTTGTTGTGTATGTTCATGACATTATTGTCAATAGTGATGATGAGACAGAGGTTGATCAACTAAAATAAGATTGGGCAAACGGTATGAGGTGAAGGATCTTGAACAATTCAATTGTTTTCTTGGGATTGAAGTGGCCTATGGACTTGAGGTGATGGCCTATCCCAGAGAAAATATGCAGTAAATCTTCGCACCAAAACAGACATGTTGGGGTGCAAACATGCAGTTTCTCCAATTGACCAAAAGGTCAAGTTAAGTGCAAAGGCAAGGAAACCAGTTCATAGTGAAAGGTATTAGAGATCGGGGGGCGTTTGATCTATTAGTTTCACACTCGACCCAACATCTCTTTTGCAGGGAGCGTGGTGAGTTGCTACATGCTTGTTCCTAGGAATGATCATATGAATGTAATTTATCAGATTCCGAGGTACCTGAAGAGTGCACCAAAGAAGGGGTTGATCTTTAGGAAGAATGGGCATGTAGACATTGAGGGCTTTTGTGACACTGATTGGGCGAGTTGTGTGGATGTCAGATGATCCACTTCAGGATACTGAATGTTTGTAGGGGGCAACTTAGTCTCTTGGAAGAGCAAGAAACATTTTGTAGCAGTGAGGTCTACAGTAGAGGCAGAGTAAAGGGTCATGATCTTAGGAGTTGCCGAGATAATGTGACTAAGAGCCTTGTTGGCCGAGCTCAAGATGGGCCAAGGAACTCAAGTGAAGTTTTGGTGCGACAACAAGTTAACAAACAACATTTTTGCCAACACCCGGTGCAATATGATAGAACCAAACATGTGAAGATTGATAGATTCTTCGTCAAGGAAAAGCTGAATAACGGGCTACTAGAGGTAAGTCATGTAGCTATTGGAGAGCAAGTGGTTTACTGCCTCACTAAAGGACTTAGTTCATTAGATTTGTCTAGGTTATGTCACAAGATGGGCTTGGTGGATATCTTTTGCACATCTTAAGGGGGAGTGTTGAGAATTGGACCTTAGAGTTTCTATTGGTAAAAAGGGAATATTGAAGAAGTCTAGGGGTTTATTTGTAAAATATTGTAATGCCTTATTTAACCCCATATTATGAATGTGCAGATTAGGTTTTGAATATTTCTTTCTTTTTAGTGAAATGAGGAAATTTTACTTGGACATAACCTAGACAAATCTATAATGCTTTTGGCTGTCTCACACAGGTACTGGCTCACATGAAGTTGTATTGTATAAAAAATGGAAGGCATCTAATTGAGGCTGCAGGGAGATTACAGAATTGCTGCCACGATAATATTACTCTCTGGACAATTACGTAATGGTTGTTATTTAGTGAAGTCATAAATGCAAGAAGTAAATAAAAAACTATATTTTTATTGACAGCATTTAACTCTTAATCAAATTTGATACTTAGTGGGATAATACCAACGATTATGATGATCTATCTGCTCATTGTGCTCTATTAACTGTGCACCTTGTGTAAAATTAGTTGAAGTTGGTTTTATTTTGCTCAAATTTCACTTGTTATTCACCATGGTTATTTGACACTGGCCACTATAGAGTACAATTTCAGAAGTTCTATAATGCAATAATATATGTGATTTGGTTTTTCTTTTTTTTCTTTTTTTTGGAATCATTTTCCTTATTTCCATCTGCCTGATACATTTTATTTTTTCATATTTGGTAGGGTAGCGCAGCAGATGTTGCTATGTGTGCAATGCTTGCGATAGACATGAATACTCAGTTGAAGGAACTTGGATGGAGGTTGATTTTGCAGGTTCTTAATTTTGACTTCAATATTTTCCATGTAGTTTTTTTAATGAGGTTCAAATAATAGGTAATTGTTATCTACCGAAGTTTTAATTATTACCATTGTCTCTTGAACTTGTTCTGATGTTTGAATCCAGTATTGGATTGATTGTCAATTGGTGAAAGTATGAACGCCTGAAGGGTATGTAATGCAATCTGTCATTGTCAGTACTTCAATTGATAATGACTAGATAAATATGATTTTCCTTGTCATTTACTTAAATTTAAAACTATTATGAATTAGCATTTTCTTTATTATTTGTTATTATCATACAGATCATCATATAATATGTCTTAGGGCTAGTTTTAACCTCTAGAGTTGGGCAATTTCTATAAATATCCCCTTATTCTTTGAAAAAAACATACTATAAAGAGTTCGTGAAATTTTTGTAGGTCTTGAAGCACGCTCAAAAGGCAAGTTGGGTGTTTTCTATTATTTGTGGAATTTAAAATTGCAAGTAAATAGAATATCAACAACAAAATATTTGAGCTGATCGGCGATTAAATAAATAATTATAGAAATAAAAATACAAGGATGAATGAACACACTAACTGGGTGTGAATTGTAATTAAATGGGTCAACGACCACAAGTGGATGAAAATTACAATCAAGTCACCTAATGGAGCAGGGGTTGTGGAAATTTTGCAATTTCTGAAGAAGAAAGGTGTATACTTAAAAGTGTTCTACGCTAATCTCGAGGCAATCCACAGTCTACTTTGGTCGAATTGGCTGCCCTCAGTCGACTTTTTCTTTGACGGAGGTCTTTGCCCCTCGACGTAGAACTTTTCCCTACGACAGAGGTTCCCCCCCCAACGGAGGTCTTGTCCCTTCGACAGAGGACATTTTCCCTCCAATGGAGAACTTAGGCGAGGATCTTTTTCCCCGCGACGGACGGCTTAGACGAAAGACTTTTTCCCTTGTCGGAGGGCTCAGACTAGGATAGGTACCCGACAGAACATACCAATACAAGTGATTAACATATCCTATACTACCGTCTTTTAATGCAAGTGTAATATTGTAATTTACTGTTTGACACTCCTATCATCTATAAATAGAAAGACTTTTTCATATAAACGGTGCTTTTTGGGGCTCCCGTCACTTATAAGCGCTATTTTTATGGAATAAAATGGGTTCACGACCCCGGGAACACCCCGATTCGCCCCAAAGGGGCAAGTCTTCCCCTTCTTCTTTTTCTCTTTCTCTCTCTCCCTCTCTTAGTATTCTATCCTCAGTTTAATGCTCTTTTATTTGAGCGTGGTTTACCAGATAAATTTGGAATCAATATTCTAAAAGGTGCGGTGAGCGTGAATGGTGCCAACAATAAGAAGATGAGCAACACCAATGGACAAAACTTTGTAAGAGAGACGTTGCTAGCAAAAAACATAATAGTAACTTGCCTTGCAACGGATTTCTTGCCGTCGACCAATTTTTATTTTATGTCACGTGGAACTTATCGTTTGGACTCCCCTCCCGTTCCACCGCATGGAAACTTTTGGGCGGTCAGTTGTTTTCTTCACCCGCTTTAATCTTTAAGTGTCGCTCGACCATCTCGATGCTTCTGTAGATCGCCTGAATACGCATATAGTTGGCATTTCGGCACTCTCCAAGGGCCAACGAAGCCTCATTATCGACGGGATCGGCTGCGTTGTCGGAAAATGTACGGGCTATTGGACGCAATCACTCATTTGCACCCTATTGCTGGGTGGGGATGAGCACAGTTTTCACCATCCTGCGAAGCCGGATGAGCGCCATAAATGAAGAAGATGCAGAAAAAAAAAAGAAGGCTTAAGGTAAAAGCGACTATTTTTATCCCTGAGGAAGTGGTAGGTTTCCTCTGCGCGGAAAGCTTGGCGAGAATTGTCGCAAGTAGTGAATAACATTGGCTGTGGCAGAATCCCTGACTCCAGTTCCGGTGATGAGGTCGAAGTAGTGGGAGACCTAAGCATTCAAATCGTAAAACTCTATTATGATGAAACTTCACCAGGGAGAGTGTCGTGCATTCCCACCCCTCCGCCGCCATCGATTGTGAGGATGCAGATTTTTCCTCTTTGGAATTTGATCGGTGCGCAGTGTTGCTGGAAATAGCAGAAGCAGAGGCCGGAGATTTCATAACACAGAATTGTTCTCTCTCTATCGGGCGTCCAGTCAAGCGAAAGTCCTTCCACACCAATCACCTCATCAGTTACCAACCTCCGGCTGACTACGAGCCTCCAACTGGCCATTTACGTTCGTTCGTCCGTCAACCCCAACGACCATCTCAAAAAAGGTAGGATTTACATACATACCCCTTAATTCCTATAAAATTATATATTCACATACGTCACCTATATGAATGCATTCGGAGGCTGTTTGTCGATCAGCTACCTCACTGCTCCAGCCGACCACTCTGCTCCAACCCGATACCATAAAGGAAGAAACATGAAAGGTTTATATACATACATAACACTTAATTCTCATCTTTTTTTTTTTATAAATTCCACCCAATTCTTATATATTTATGTTTTTACATTGCTCAATTTGTTTTACCAGCAAACTATTCTACGGTTAGCAAACTGTCGTCTGACGGACTACTCAAGATGCCTTCATCCAGCCACCCGCCTCCTAGTAGCCATTTCAAATCAGGGAAGATTTATATACTCACCACTAAATCTGTACATATTCATATATACATTTATATGCACCACAAATTTGATTTTGCAACTAAATTTGTGTGAAATTGATAAATGAGATTTTTCTCCAAAATTTTAAACAAATACAATAATCTCTTTTAAGCACATGAAGTTCTTCAGCCTCAAATGGACTGTTGTTTTTCTGGTGCAAATATGTTATTTCCCTCAAAGCTCACTTTATGATACGTGTGCTCAATAATATGTTGTATCTTTACATGAATAGTTCAGGGTCGAGACTTGGCGAAATCAAGGAGTTCATGCAATGCAATGACCACTTGAAACTTGGAAAACTCGAACATAGGTAGTCAAACCAACAATGACACTAAGAGCATTCGATCGGTTAGAGACATAAGAAACAACCAACAATGATGTCATAGATATTTGATCATCAATAATGGCTTAGATATGATTACGCACCTGGTAGCGATAAGCTCCACAAGGGGTGCAGAACTCTAAGACTCTCCTCTGAGAGAGCAACTCCAAGATTCCCCCGCAACCCCCCCGGCGGGGCAAGCGACTCTAAGACTCTTCCTCTGACGACCGACTCTTTCTCCAACGGGCCACCAAACACCGACAACTTCCCCCTGACAGAAAAAAACTCCAAAATGACAGGCCTAGCAAGTGACGACAATAATGATGCCAGCACCAAACGCGAGAAGCGCCCAACATAGTATCATTAGCAAATTATGTGTTTAATATTTATTTGGTTTACAAATTTTCTTGTGCTTATTGCAGGTGTCGCTATCAAGGAGCAGGAAAATTATGGAATTTAATATGTATACTAAAAAAAGATCTACATGAATCTCGAGGCAATCTGCAGTCTGTCTTGTCAAATTGGCTACCTTCGATCAACTTTTTCTCCGTCAGAGGTCTTTGCCCTCCCAAAGGAGGTCTTTTCCCTACGCCCCTCGCCCACCCCGACGAAGGACTTCACCCTCCGACAGATCACCTTTCCCCTCGACGAAGGACTGAAACCATGGATTTTTTTCCTTTGATAGAGGAATCAGACAATCAATTTTTTCTCCCTGACCAAGGACGAAGGACATGTACCCAACAGAATTTACTAGTGTAAAAGACTAAAATATCCTATACTATCATCTTTTAATGAAAGGAAGCAAGGGTAATATCCTAATTTACTTTCTGTATCATCGAACAGTATGAGGGTCTTTCGTGTAAAGGGGCTTTTTGGGGCTCTTTTCACTTGTAAGCTCAGTTTTTATGAAATAAAACAGGTCCACGAGTCCGGGAACACCCCGATTTGCTCGAAAGGGGCATGTATTACTTTTTTTTTCTTCTCTCTTTCACTCCGTCTCTAAATCTTCTTTCCTCTCGGTCCAACCCTCTATTCCTTAGGCACGATCTACCAGACATATTTGGATTTAACACAAGGTTTACGCATTTGAGGTTGGCGATAAATCAAAAGGAGATGATGTGATGATTAATTTGATCTTAATTTGATGATGGAATTGATATTTGGATGTAGCATTGTATTTAGGCGAGGTGACAGAAGTCACATTGGGATCTGGAAGTCATCATGTAGCCATTCGTGAAGATGTGCGTAGTGGCAGATTCGATGCAGGAGCAGGAGATTGGGTCAAGAAAGATCGTAGGAAAAAGATGACGATTGGGTGTTCAGTGGCAAAGCTAAAGAAGAGCACCAATCTTAATGAAACGTTATAAGGATCATTGGAGTATAACGAGGAAGAAATATAAACGACAATTCAAGGTGATGGCTTCATTAATTGGGGGATTAAGAGGTTGGAAGAGGAGAATGACTAATGGGCTAATTCAGTTCATTTGATTGATGCCTTATATTCTCTAATAGAGTGTATATAAAGATTCAAGGGCCATTTCGGATCACTTCTATTTTGGTTCTTATTTTGTTTAATTTGTGTTTTAATTCAAATAAAAATACGATTGATTAAGCTATTTTTAAAAACACTCAAAATATCTTGTAGGTGTTTTGAGTATTTTTTATATTTTTAAAAAACAAAAAATAAGAACATATAAAAATTTTACAAATCAAATATATGTTAAAAAATAAAAATAAAAATATGAAACAAAAGTGTGCCAAATTGGCCCTCAGTTATCACTTATGGACCACTAACACAACATATGATACCAGCTACACAATTATGAGAAGTAGCATTAACTACTAACCACCGCATCTGATTCGTTCCATAATTATATTATTTGCCAATCCTCTTACTCATGACTCAGTTCTTCATGAGATAACTTCACCAATTGAGGGAGAAGGTGTAAGCTTATATTGGTAGAACCTTCCAGAATTTGAAAGAAGAGAATCAAAGAGAAATGGGAGTAATTCATTTCATTTGATTGATGCCCTACTCTGGTTGGTGACTTACAAGGACTCACTAGGACTAATGAACTCTCTATTAACCACTAATACTTACAATTTTTTGAACTAAGTGCTAACCCCTGCTACCCATTACATCTCCTTATCACAGAAATTATTACAAAACTAATTATGTTGAACATATACTAATAATTATATTTTGTATGTTTGACCTACTTTAACTTTGTCCCAAAAAAGGTTAAAGTAGGTCAATATCTCCTTTAATAAGGAGATATTACCCATTACATCTCCTTATCACAGAAATTATTACGCTCTCTCTATCTCTTTCTCGCACTCACACACAGACACACACACACAAAGCATGGAGGGTCAGTATCTATTAAAAAAAACGGTATTATGGTGGACAATTACCATCTCTGCCTAATGCTTGTCTTTTTTTCTGGGTGGCTGTGAATTTTGGAAAACCTGGATGACTAGCATTGACAACTCCATAATGAAAGTACCTTAACACCTTTTTAACCAGGAAAATTCATCATCTCATCATGTTTTAATTGTATTTTCTTATTGAAAATGATATATGTAAGATGTGGATATGTTAAGGAACAAAATTCTCCTGGTTGTTACCATGTATTCAATAGATTCGTCCTCCTTACATTTTCTCCTATCTATTGCTCTTTCAGAACCTAGTAATTTTTTCAAAACCCACCTTTTTTTATTGTATATATGCTATAAGTTATAATTGAAAATTCTTCAGTAACTCAGGCGNATTGAAAATGATATATGTAAGATGTGGATATGTTAAGGAACAAAATTCTCCTGGTTTTTACCATGTATTCAATAGATTCGTCCTCCTTCCATTCTCTCCTATCTATTGCTCTTTCAGAACTAGTAATTTTTTCAAAACCCACCTTTTTTCTATTTTATATATGCTATAAGTTATAATTGAAAATTCTTCAGTAACTCGGACATTTGTCTGACTTGGCTAAACTTTAACCTGGAATCAGGTGCATGATGAAGTAATACTCGAAGGCCCAACAGAGTCTGCGGAGATCGCAAAAGTGATAGTAGTTGAGTGCATGTCGAAGCCCTTCAAAGGAACGAACATACTCAAGGTTGATCTTGTTGTGGACGCCAAGTGTGCCCATAACTGGTATGCTGCCAAGTAGTTGGTCCCTCGGACATTCAGCTGTATTTTTGAAGCATCTGGCTCTCAGTTTTTTGATTTCTAGAGCAAAAGTTGTGATGGCCGTTGAAGTGCTTACAGCTACTCGATGTGGAATGATTTTACAAATCATCTCATCTTGATTTTGACCTCGAAGTTGTGCTTCATCTAGAGGAAATTTTAGACTATAGGTCGGCTGATTTAGTTCGAGTTGAAGAGTAATTTTTGTTATCTGAATGGTGGAGATCATGCCANACGCCAAGTGTGCCCATAACTGGTATGCTGCCAAGTAGTTGGTCCCTCGGACATTCAGCTGTATTTTTGAAGGGTCTTGCTCTCAGTTTTTCGATTGCTAGGCAAAAGTTGTGATGGCCGTTGAAGTGCTTACAGGTACTCGATGTGGAATGATTTTACAAATCATCTCATCTTGATTTTGTCCTCGAAGTTGTGCTTCATCTAGAGGAAATTTTAGACTATACGTCGGCTGATTTAGTTCGACTTTGAAGAGTATTTTTTGTTATCTGAATGGTGGAGACCATACCGGAGTTTCTGTTCTGAATAAATGATTTGATTAATTTGAAAGTTTAGTATTAGCAGTAGTTAGGGTTTAGTTGTGTGATTGATGCTGCTTTTAGTTTGAACTGAGATATTTTCTGTATGATATTAATTTAAGAGCATTTACTTTCATACCACTTAATTCTTATGTATTTATATAGCTAACACCTAAACTTTATTTTTATTTCACATCAAAAATATCACTATTTAAACTTTTAAAAGGTGGAATACACCTTTTTCATGCATGGGCAAGGTGACATTTATTGTTGTTTAAGGGTTAAATATGTAAATATATAGGAATTGAGTGGTATATGCATGTAAATCTTTCTAATGAATTGAGTGAGCAGCCTTTACACTAAGAAGTTTAAATTACACTTACAAGCGTCGGGAGTAGTTCATAGCATCATTAAAGAGTGTCCTTTTGTTGTTTTAAACTTTTAAGAGTTGTGCTGTAAGGTCCATCATATTAGTAAGAAGAGAATGGTGGTGAGGTTGGGAAACGAAGGAAGATTGAGAATCTGTTCAGATTCTATGATAGTTGGATGGAAAAAAAAAGTCGAAGATATTCTGATTAAATTTTATTTGTGATAAATTTATTTTATAATTAGATTGATATAAATTGTAGGAAGATTTATGTAGATATCATTAAATTCTTATATATTTACATATTCAACACGTAATATTTAATTTTTATGTACTCCATGTAGGCTCCAAAAATTTTGATGGCTCTCTAAGAACTCTGATTTTATTTATAGTTTTATTTTGTTGAGAGTTTTGGAGTGTCGAATTTTAAGAAAGCATATAAGATTGTAGGTAGGACAAATTAGAGATTTGGCCTCATTTTGTGAAAATTTGTTGATCAGGGGTTTAAGGTTTTTCATAGATGCAAGTCATTATAGTTAATTATCTCTCTCGTTAATGAGAACATTTTCAATTAAGACTAGTCATTGATAATTGAATATTTAGCATATTATAGTCGTAAACTTAGGATTCAAGCTATAGAATCATAACTTGAAGCTTAAAGTTATTGGTGGATGAATTAAGATGGAATCTGATCAAGATTTCAAAATTTTATCAACTTGATTGAAGAATCCTTGTCATTAGCCATGAGTTGTGTCATTCAAGATATCCTTATAGATCGAGGTTGGAAGTAAGTTAGAGGGGACAAATTTACTTCTACGTTTACTAGATGAAGGTTTAGTGTGGATCAATTATACCATTATGATTCACAACTCAGAGTATAAAATAGTTGGCAAACATACGAGTTACAGTCATAACCATAATATAATGGTGTCATTTCACCTCAAACGCACCGTCAGAGGGCTCTATTCTTAATTGCTAGTTTGTGGTATTATTTGACGGCAAAGCCACTCGGACAGAGAACTTGTCCCACGTTCTTACTAGCATACAATTACTTTCATTTTAGATATAAGGATATACTTAATATGACATTAGCTCTATGTGAGTCAAAGTCAATCAGAAATTTGTTACCCTCGACAAACAATTGTTTAGGGCACAGTTGTGCAGGGCAGATGAATTTTGCATTTAGTTTTTAAGTGATTGAATTTTACTTAGGTATTAGTTGGTTATTTTAAAAATATTGATTTTAAAGTTTAATCTATCCAATTGAACATGAGGGAATTGAACATTTAAAGCTTTTATATTTGAAGGAAACAATTAATTTCATCTTTTTAGGGTACAAATCTTGTTGACTATTGTACTTACAAGAAAATTTAGATTAGGTGATTTGAATATGTAAATTCTTATCTTTATAATTTGAATGTTTATTTCAAAATTACTTGACTCGTCAACCTCAATCCTTACAATGAGGAGGATCAGACTAGTTGAGTTGGACTTACAACCCTATCTTATAGACAGAGGCTCGATTAGCTTGCACAGTATTGTCGAGCCTAATGTTTGAGCATTTAACACATTGGTTGGAGCACATGCAACTTTTCGACTTTATATGTTAGCAAATTTTGAGGGATTTTGCATACTTTGAGTGACTTGGATGCTAATTAAAATATGTTGGAGGGGCAACTTTTTTCATAAAGGGGCACATGAGCAATTTGAAATTATGCATAGTTGATTCATTTATGTAAATATTCTAAATCCGCATAACTTGAGAATATCCAAATTTTAATTCATGCAAGTTCTAAAATACTATCATGGATCTCCAACTGTTACATTTTATATGTATTTTATTCTTGAAATTTGTATCCCTTGAAATTATTCAAATTTGTAAATATTTCAAAAAATGCTCTGACATATACATAAATTCATTTGGAACTTAAAAACGATAGTCTTCTATTCGCTAGCAAACATGTTGCAAATTGCGTGGTGAGGTTTTAAATTTTCAAAAATTTGAAGTTTGAATTATTTTTAAAATCATATGAGCCTAATTTTTAAGAGCTTGATTTTCTAAATTATTTTAAAATTTTAAATGCTTTAAAGTAATTACGAGCCCTAATAACCAAAAATTTCGACAAACTTTCAACGTCAATCCCCATTAAGGGGCACAGGAGGATGTCGGCTGTTCAAGCTATCTCAAGAGAATCATTGGTCGGTGTCATAAAACACTACGATCGGGGAGTAAAAATCACATTTAACTTGAAATCTCAAAAGATGCAACGAGCTTTCGATATACGTGCATAAAATGTCAAATTACGAACTAGCATTCTCGGGATGATACTTTACTTTCCTCGAATAGTACTTAATTCTGGTGGATGGTTACTAGCTTTTCTCACAGATGGGTATTCGCTTTTCCCACGGACGGGTACTTTAAACCCCAAACTTAAAAATAATCGTCCAGACTATTTTGCAATTTCTTCGTCTGATGATTATTGTGCCTTCCTTGCATGGAGTTTTTCGAAAATTTTCCAATTACCCCATTGCCCCAACATCCTACCTTTTAGGTTGTGAAGGCGATGATGACAACGATAAAATGAAAAAACAACACATATATCTTTATTTTTTTACATAAATACATGACAATAATAATATTAGAAATAAAAATAGAAATAAAGAAATTAACAGGAAAATAACAAAACCACTTGGGTTTTTGGTGGGCTCGGGTTTAAGATGTTGAGTTCAGTTTTTGGCAGCAAAGATCGAGAATAAAGTTGGGATTTTTGGAAAGGATTTGTATACTGCTCACCCTTTATTGCTATTCTCCCATTCGTGGAAAATATTACACCCGGAGACCGAATGCAGCTATGCATCCTCACTCCAATTAAATTTCGGCACATGGAAGCCGCAGTCCCCGTGAATAAAAAAAATTTTTATAAATCTGCAGTCTCCGTGGAAGCTGAGTCCCCGTAGGCACCACGTGGAAGCTGCAGTCTTCGCGGAGACCGGACGCAGTCCCCGCGGCCCGTCAGCCCATTTCTTAGAAAAAAAAACCCTTCATGTCGAATATAAATATCTATTTTCTTCTCACTCTAACGAATAGGGTTATATCATTATAGAACACCACAATAAACTTCAATAACACTTCAATAATTCCACAAAAAAATACAATAACACAAAATAACCACAATAACACAAAATAACTTCAATAACTTCACAAAAAGCTGTAATAACACTACAGTCGTTGCAATGACACTTAAATTACACCACAATAAACGTCAATAACTACACAAAAATTGCAAAAACACCAAATAATCACAAAAACACCAAATAACCGTAATGACACCAATTAACCTCAATAACCACACAAAAAATTGCAATAACTCAACAACCACCGCAATAACACTCAAATAACACCAGAATAAATCTCAATTACACCTCCGTAACTCCAGACAAAAATTGTAATAACACCAAATAGCCGCATTAACATCAAATAGCGCAATAACACCAAATAACCTCACTAACACCACAAAAAAAATGCAATAACAGCACAACTGTCGCTTTACCACTCAAATAACACCGCGATAAACCTTAATAACACTTCAATGGCTCCACAAAAAGCTGCAATAACATCAAAAAACCACAATAACATCAAATAAATGCAATAACTTAAAATAATCTCAATAACTCCATAAGAAATACCATTAACACATCAAAAACACCAAAAAAATTGAAATAACACCATAATAATGCTAGTCGAGAATAACACAATAAAACCGCCATGATAACACTCATATAAAACCAATATAACACCTCAATAACGGCATAGTAACACCAAAATAATACTGTAATAAAACAACAATAACATTAGAATAACACCATTTGAAAATACCACCATAGTCGCTGCAATACCACTTAAGTAACACGACAATAAATATTAATAAAACCTCAATAACACCAATAAGAAAACTGCAATAACATCAGCCCACAAAAAAAACTACAATACTACTCAAATAACAACACAAAAAGTTGTAATAACACCCCAACCGCCTCAATAACTCTCAAATAACACCACAATATAACTCAATAACACCACATTAACTCCACAAATAAAATTGCAATAACATCAGCCCACAAAGAAAATTGCAATACCACTCAATAACACCACAAAAAAACTGCAACAACGACACAGTCGCTGCAATTCCACTCAAATAACACCGCAATAAACCTCAATAACACCTAAGTAACTCCACAAAAAAAAAATAATAACACCACAACTGCCGCAATACTACTTAAATAACACCACAATGAACCTCAATTATACTTCAACAACTCCACAAAAATTCACAAGTACATCCAAAAACTGCAATAACACTAATTAAGCTAAATAAATAAATAAATAAACTGCAATAACACATCAATAATACTAAAAAAATTGTAATATCATCATAGTAACGCTAGTTGAGAATAACAAAATAGAGCTGCCGTAATACCACTCATATAAACCATTAAAAACACTTAAATAACACCATAATAATATAAAAAAATTGCAATAACACAGTAATAACACTAAAATAACATCATTCAAAAATACAAACACAACCGTAGCAATACCACTCAAATAACACCATGATAAACATTAATAACACCACAAAAAATCGTAATAACACTATCCTACAAATAAAAAAAACGTAATACCCCTCAAATAAGACCACTAAAATAGAATAACACCATAGTCGCCACAATACCACTCAAATAATATCACAATAAACATCAATAACATCACAATTACTCCACAGAAAAGACTACATAACACGAACACGCAAAAAAACAGCAATACCACTCAAATAATACCATAAAAAATTGCAATAACACCACAACCACCATAATGCCACCCAAATAACACTATAATAAACTTTAATAACACCTCAATAACTCTACAAAAAATACAATAACACCAACTCACAAATAAATCACAAGACCACTCAAAAAATATCACAAAAAAATCGTAATAATACCACAAAGACTGCAACATCACTCAAATAGCACTAGAATAAACTTTAATAACATCACAAAAAATCACAATAACACTAGCCTTCAAAAAACTCTGCAATATCACTCAAATTACACCATAAAAAAACTGCAATAACACCATAACCGCCACAATACCACTCAAAAAACACCACAATAAACTTCAAGAATACATCAATAACTCCATAAGAAAACTAAAATAGAATTTCAAAGTAATGGGCTGGTTCAGGTTGGGTCACGCATTAAAATTAAGCACTTTTTCTTGGAGCCACCTAGAACAATAAATGAGAAAGAAGAGTGATTATGAATTCAGCTTCAACACTTCCATAGTGAGTTTTCTGCATTGTGGTCATAGTGTTGAGTTTCCTAGTTATCCTCACTATCCTTTTTTTGAGCGCAAAAAGATTATGAATGTAGATGTAGATGATGATGAGGAGAAGGATGATTAGGGAGCCTTGATTATTTTTTTGCTATAGTTCTTCATGTATATTTGGTTTGTTTTAGTACTCTTTGATGTATGTTGAATGCATGTATTGCATTTCCAATTTTTATTGTTCACTATTGCTCCAGTTTAGGTGGTTTACTTTGCAATTTCTATGTTATACATGTTGATTTTAGATGTATTACTACTCAACACCTGTTTGTACTACTTGCACCTATACTGTTTCCATGTTTAGTACCTTGTTATAACTAACTTGTTTAAATTTTTCTCGCTTCACACTTGTTATAAACTTTGATGTTCTACACTATTTAAAAATTCAAGTTTGGGGGGGAGGGAGAGAAACTTCTTAATACTAAATTTTATTTGTCCTCAATAAACTATATATTTTTAAAATTATTTTACAAACTATGGTATGTGGTGTTAACTTTAGATAACTATATTTTTGATTATATAAAATGGGTTTAATGAATGATAATAGAAATGTAACTAAAAGAACTAAGTTTTCTAAACTATTTTCTAAACTTCAAAATTAAAGTTACTAAAACTAAACAAAGTTTCTGTGACGAAGATTTCAAATTTAAGAAACATCATTTTCCTTTACAATGAGTACATGGTTAGTGAAGAAATTAAAATCATTTAAAAATATATAAAAATTATTTTGTGCTAAATACGAGCAATCTTATTCTTTTCCCTAAGTGCATACAAAATATTGACTAATCCAGAGTTTGGACCCTAATTTTGTGGTTAGGCTGGGAAGATACCGACTACCACTCCAGAGCTCCCACTACTCCCTTACCTGAGGGCTAACAATCTCACATCAATTTCCAATCAATTGGAAAAAATTGGAGATTTTAATCTGCCACCTTAAAATCTCCAATTCTGCATCAAACAAAGTATATTTTTCTATTTATTTGCACTCAACCCCATTCATGAAATACTCTCCCTTGAAATCAGATGTGATTCTCCCCATGTTGTAGAAATCATAGCCCTTTCAGAACATATGTTTCTCAATACATTTTAACATTTCAATTGGCTAAATCAAAAAGTAAATGAAGATTTGAGTTCAAATCATTACAGATTATTGATATTTAAAACAGTATAACATAAAATCAATTCTTCACAAAACCATATCTCAAAGTAGGGAGAAGGATAAAGAAGACTACTCAGAATTTCTTAGAAGAATATTACAAAACACAAATTTCATTAATAAAAATAAGTTTACAAAATAAAAGAAATAAAAGACACAACTTATCTCACAATCCTTCCCAAGCAAATCCTTAAAAGTTCTCTTCAAGTCTTTCTCTCTTTACAAGCACTCTCAATTCTCTCTTACAAGTGTAATGAAGAAGAAATCTCTCACCTTCCCTCTCCTCTTACAATCCTTGAAGAAAATCTGCCCTTGCCTCTCTCTCTCATGCCACACAAATGCACACACTCATGCCCCCCAAAACTCTTCTCGCAAAAACTCCTCTTCAATCCCTCGACTTCCCTCTCTTTTATAAAATGTTGGCTCCCTCCAAAAGAATTCAAAATTCCCTCCAAAATTCTATCCAAAAGTCAACTCTTTTGAATTCAAAAGACATGTCCATTGATCCATTGATCCAAGAGACATATCCCTTCATAAAAAACTTTCTAAAGTGTCTAGATGCATTGAATCACTCTAAGAGGTGTTTAGAACAAGTGTCCCTTTTGAAAACTCGAGCAAAATTCATCCTGAACCGCCTTAATCACAAAATTTGTCCCTTTTGAAAACTCGCGTTGTTCTAGTGCATCATGCACCAATTTTTAGGCACATCATGTGCCAGTTTGGAGCATCATGCGCCACTCTGTAGCAACTCCACTGTTTTGCTCTGTTTGGCTCAGTTTCATCTCAGTTTTACCCCGTTTTAGTTACGTTTTGCTCCTTATAGATATAACTACAAATTAAGCATGAAAACAACTTTTCTTTAAAGTGTAATTTTATTCAAAAATATGTGAGAAAATTAAATTATATTAAGCATAGAAAGACATATCAAAATGTGTTTAGTCAGAATTTTCTTTCTTGCTCGTTTTTACTCCAAATTGCACCATTTTTGCTTCATTTTCTACAAAATTTTATTTCATGTACTTGAAACCAAAAATATGCAAAATGCCTTCTTTTAAAGTATAATATCTTTAAAAATCATTAAAATTGAGCATAAAAAATATATATAAAAGTAGTTAATTTTTAGGCGTACCAAAATCCCCCAAACTAAAATGTTACATGTCCTCAAGTAACCATTTTACTACATAAAAATATGACTTATGATAGAGATTAACTTATAAATTCTATGCATTAGTTTAATAAATAAAATAGAAAATTTTAAGAAAGATATTTAATAAGTTAGATTCAAACTCTAAGTCTAAGAGTACTTAGTAATTAAATTTAAGATTTCTGAATCTCTATTCATTTTAAGAAGAATTGCAATATGTCTTATCAAGGATACTTAGAACATTCTTATGAAAAAGAACTTCTGAAAACTTCACTAGTAATGCTACTAATACTTCAATAAAAGTTTAGAAAATGTAATAAAGCCTTTTCCTCAAGTTGTTTCAAGTGAAGCCAATTTTTTATTAGGCATCTCCTCAATCTTCTCCTTATATTTTTTTCTTTTCTTTTACTTATCTTTTTCTTTTCTTACTTTTTTTATTTAGGATCTTTTCAATCATTTTTTTTCTTTCTCTTTTTCAAGTGAGGATTACTATATCTCGATAACCGTTAATAATTTTGAACTTCATTATCCTCTTCTTATAGTTAAAACTCTTTACCTTTTTTCACTTTATAAATTCATATTATTTTAATAAATTTTTATAAAGTTTCATTATTTTCTTCTTACAAGAATCTTTAAAATTCTTAATACTTCAAAAATACAATTTTCTTTACTTTAAATTGAAAACCATAGTCTTATCCTTCCATACCAAATATCTTTAACTTTAGAATTGACCTTCGTTATTACAAACTTTACCTAAATTTATCATAATATTTATGAACATAAATATAGTCATTTAAAGTTAAACTATAATATCCAAGGTCATGTTAACTTTGTTTTAAAAAATATAATTAATTAAGTATAAATAAAATTTAGTTTACTCTTTTTCTTTAAAAGAAAATTTTCTTCCCCCAAAACTTGAATTTTAAACATGTATAACATTCAACACAGAAAATATAAGTGGGAAGAAAAATAATTTAGAAACTCTATCTATCACAAACATTTACAAGTATTCATTAGGCAATTTTCCCCAAAAATCTGTTAGTCCACCTATTTAGCCTCCTTAATTGTGTAGGTTTATTTTAAGGTTAAGCCCTCACCTCCATAAAAAAATCCATATAGTTTATCCTCCCTCTAGTCTAGGATCAAACTCAAAATTTAAATCTAGACTAAAAATTCAAAATCCAAATCCAAGCTCATGCTTGAATCCAAACTCAACAAATCCCCATTTTTAGTCTCTAACTATCCAACCCTAACCCTAAAAATTCAACATCCTAAAATTGAGACCCAAATTTAAACTTCAAACCTAAATATAATGAAATTTAGTAGAATTTAATCAAATTTAACCAACTTTATGAAGAAAAAATATATAGTAAATCTTCATCAAATTTAATAAGCCTATTGGCCACCAAGTCGGAATTCAATCGGTTGCTTTGAAAATAATTTAATTTAATATGTACATAATTTTCATTTTTGAAAAATAGTATTTTAATTTTGAAAAATGAGACTGAACGGATCTCATATATTTGATATTTTAAGTTATCGAGCTTGACACCACAAGTAGTATACCATCTCGAGAGATATACGTACTACATGGCAGTGAGCTCGAATATATAAACTAAAGAATTTATGTCATCTATTTAATATGTAATAGAAAGAAAATCTAAACTAAGAAATGCTTGATAAAATGGAAAGAAAGGTATAACAAATAGAATAGGTATTGACATAGGAATATATATATATATATATATATTGATGTGTTCTCCAAATCTTAATATTATTGTAACACAAACAGAAACACACATGATAAATGAGGTCAATTCATCCTTTAACTAGTTGCATCTCATTAACTTACTTCCACGTTCTAATGGAATCACTACACAGATATATTGGGTACCTATAAATGATTTTATAGATTCTAATCCCAAGGATAAGATTACCCCTGATATATTGGTTATGGAGCAACAATCTCAGGTATCACCATATCCCTTAATTAAGCACCTCTAGTAGTTATAAGGATAGTGTAAATTCATCAACATGTTACTCATCAAATAGATCAGCTACTCATATCAAATAAAAGCAAAGTCAAAGAAAAGAAGTAACAAAATTGAGTGGAATTATCGTTGTTAAAATTAATGATGTCTCTTGTAAAACTTAAGTTCGAGTGAGCCCCAAGTCGTAGTGGACTCGTCAATCCAACTACTACAAGAGAATATTTATATCTAGCCATTATAAGAAGTTAAAGAATCACCTCCTTCGTGACACACAAAAATTAAATCAAGCCACTAACAATCCAAACATCTACCAATCATCAATCAAACTAAAAAATCTACACTAAAGCAAATATTATACGACACTAACAATCATAACTCTCAAGCACACTAAATCAAACCACACTGATAAATATGGGTTGCCTCCCATAAAGCGCTTTGTTTAACGTCGCCAACCCGACAAATGATTCTACCTAGATCAAAATTCCATTTATGTAATCCTTGATCAATCACCCAATTTTTTCCAGAACCAGAGATTCTTACAAAGTCCTCAAATTTAAAATTTTCTTTCAGCTCTTCCTTTTCAAATTGATTCATATCCTTGTTCCTCATATTTCTTTTTAGATCCAATCTTCTTCTAGTGATTATCTCAATTTTCATATTGTCATCATCCTTAAAATTTATAATAAATGGATCTTTATATGTTACTTCAAGATCTCCCAAAATTTATATTGGATTCTCTCTAGATAATTCAAATTCTGGATCAAATTCTTCTAGGTTACCCTTTTTTCCAAGGTTGTCTTTCAATTCTTCTCCTTTGTACTGAATAAATGGTAGAGGTGGTCTTTCTATAATTATCTTAGTTGAGGAAATAAGTTTTTCTAATTCCTTATGAATTTTTTCCATTGGTATTTCAATCTCCTTATCCTTATTTCTCAACTCAAAGTTCTTTTGAAATATATCCTTGAATTCTCTTCTAAATATTAGTTCAATAATTTTAAATTGCTCTTCATTCATCTCCTTAGGGTTTATCTCAGGGTCACTAGGTAAAATCTCTGGTGGGTAATTGTTAATTGTATTAATAATCTGCCCCAGTTGGTTTTCTATACTCCTTATCGTGACCTCTTGATTTTCCAACTCACTCTCCTCATCCTGTGGGTTGGAGTAAAATTGTGGAGGATTATTAATTGATTTAATAATCTACCTTAATTAGTTTTCCATATTTCTTGTTGCGGTCCCTTGACACTCTAGCTCACTCTCCATTTGAATAACAACATCTTCTAATAAATCCTTTTAATCATTCTGGGGGTTGATGTCAAAATTATGAGGAAAAGAAAGTTCATCATTATAGTAGTCATGATTATTCCAAATAAATGTTTGATTAAATTAATTCTCATCCTAAAAATGGTCTTTTCCTCCAAAATTATTATTCCTATTTAAATTTAAATGATTTTGCCAACCTGAATTGTAATAATCGAAATAAGAAATTGTAAGCATATCTTCTTGAAAATTTTCCACTCCCTTGGAGTTTGCTCTTTCAAAGCTACTAACATTATAATTCAAATCTGAATAGTCATTATATCTTTGATCCACCATTTGTACATTAAATTCATGGAGTCATTTCAAATCTCTCCCAAAAGTTCTCTCCAAATCTGACATGTAAAATTCAAGGTCTGCAGCTCCTGAACTATGCATATAAATCTAAAGACTTAACTAATAGGACATATATCAAAAATACTTTTGGTATTTTGTTTTTTCTTTAAAATAAACACACAGTAATTAAACACACTATATAATAATATTATAAATTACAAATCTAAGACTTACAGGTTTAACTCTCCTAAAATTTACCGAAGCTTCTCAGGCAACGACGCCAAAAACTTGATGAGCCCCTAGTGTGTGTTGTTTTTATGCGTGTTTTATGTCAATTTAAATTCCCGGTAACAGTGCCAAAAACTTGACCCATCCAAAAATCATGCAGTAATTTAGCTTTCAAAAATATGACAAGAACTTGACCCAATTTATATTAAGTATCTAATGTGAAAAATTGAATTATTATATAAAATATATAAAATAGTTCACACACTATGGGTTCTACGCAAGTGCATGTATTGCTTCAAGTAATATAGGGCTTTTTTAAAGAAATCCAGTACTGATCTCACAGAGAAGCACAACAAAAAATATCTTAGGCTAATTCTAGTATACTACTATCAAGTCTTAGTTTGGAAGATGGAAATTCTTATAATAATAACATAAATCACAATATTCAAACTATAAAAATTAAAGTAAGAAGGACAAAATAAAATGGGTTTAATGAATGCTAATAGAAATGTAACTAAAATAACTAAGTTTTCTGAACTATTTTCTAAACCTCAAAATTAATTTTACTAAAACTAATCAAAGTTTCTGTGACAAAGAGTTCAAATTTAAGAAAGCATCCTTTCTTTTTACAATGAGTACATTGTTAGTAAAGAAATTAAAATTATTTAAAAATATATAAAAATTATTTTGTGCCAAATAGGAGCAATCCTATTCTTTGTCCTCTTTCGAGTGCATAAAGAACATTGATTAATTCAGAGTTTGGTCCCTAATTCCATGGTTAGGCTAGGAGGATACCGGTTGCCACTCTAGAGCTCCCACTACTCCCTCACTTGAGGGCTAAGAATCTCGCATCAGTTTCCAATCAACTGGACCAAATTAGGGATTTTAATCTATCACCTTAAAATCTTCAATTCTGCATCCAACAAAGTATATTTTCTTATTTATTTGCATTCAACCCCATGGATGAAATACTCTCCCATGAAATCAAATGTGATTCTCTCAATGTTATAGAAGTCGTAGCCCTTTTGGAACATACATTTCTCAACACATTTTAGCAATTCGATTGGGCAAATAGAAAAGTAAATGAAAATCTGGGTTCAAACCATCACAAATTATTGACATTTAAATTCGTATAAAATAAAATCAATTCTTCAAAAAATCATATCTCAAAGTAGGGAGAAGGATAAAGAAGTCTACTCAGAATTTATGAGAATGATACGACAAAGCACAGATTTCATTAATAAAAGCATGTTTATATAACAAAAGAAATATAAAATACAACTTATCTTACAATATTTCCCAAGAAAATTCTTAGAAGTTCTCTTCAAGCTTTTTTCTCTTTATAAGCACTCTCAATCATCTCTTGGAATTGTAATGAAGAAGAAATCTCTCACCTTTCCTCTTCTCTTACAATTCTTGAAGAAAATCAACAAGCAATTGCCTCTCTCTCTCTTACACCACACACATACACACACCCACGTCCCCCAAAACTTTTCTCGCAAAAAACTACTCTTCAAGCCTTAGACTTCCCCCTCTTTTATAAAAGGTTGCCTCCCTCCAAAAAGAACTTAAAATTCCCTCCAAAATTCTATCCAAAATTCAACACTTTTGAATTCAAAAGACAATCCCATTGATCCAATAGACATATCTCTTCATAAAAGAACCTTCCAAAGTGTTTAGATGTATTGAATCACTCCAAGGGGTGTTTAGAACAAGTGTCCCTTTAAAAAATTGCACAAAATTCATCCCGAACAGTTTTAACCACAAAAAGTCATCTCGGGTGCATCATGTGCCAGTTCTCTGGATTTTGGTGCATCATGTGCCGGTTTGGCACATCATGTGCTACTCTTCAACAACTTCACTGTTTTGCTCCGTTTGGCTCCATTTTCAGATCTGATTTTGGTGCATCATATACCTATAAAATAAACATGAAAGCAATCTTTTTTTAAGTGTAATTTCATTCAAAAATATGTGAGAAATGTAAAGTAGATTAAGCATAGAAAGACATATCAAAATATTCCAAGTCAAAATTTTCTTTCTTACTCGTTTTTACTCCAAATTGCATAATTTTTGCTTCATTTTCTCCAAATTTTTATTTTGTGTACCTGAAATAAAAAATATGCAAAATACCTTCCTTTAAAGTGTAATATCATTAAAAATCATTAAAATTGAGCATGAAATATATACAAAAAAGTTGGTAATTTTTAGGTATATTAGTGACTCTTAGTTATTTTCAGAGCTTTATATATAAGAAGCATTTCCACACGTCTAAAAAGAGAAGAGGAGAGGAAAGTCATTTTTGGGTAGGTTAAACCACCATTGGGGTGGGCGACCACCATAGTGAGACTGTCGTGATTGTGAGTGGTTGTTGGGTCTTGTGGATTGTGAGTGATTGTGAGTGGTTGTTGAGTCAAGTTAAGTTAGAAAACTTCAGAGGATTGCTTGGGGAAACGTTTGAGATAAGTATTTGTACTTTTGCTTAAGTTTTATTTTGTAAACTTGGTTTTTAATATATATTATATTATATTTTATTATTCCCATGAATTTTGAATACTTTTCTTTTCTTTCTCCTTACAATAAAAAATAATCATGTGTGGAGTTAGATTGTTTTAAAGATTTCTTTCATTCTAAAATTTATGGTGGTATTTTTTTCGATTCTGAATTTATTTTATAAACTGGTCATTTGTGATGTTAAAATCCGTTGTGAAACATAATAACCCGGGAGGGCTGTGATTTCACCCAATTAGTGAGTACCATACTAAACCTTGGATCAACGGGATGCCATGCCTAAGGGGGAGTGCAAATAGATAGGGAGCTAAATTTTGATGGGCGTAGAATTGTAGAATCTAGAGTGACAGGTCCTTAGTTCAGAACCTGAGCTCTGGTTGGTCTTAGAGAGAGGGTACAATGAATAATCTGAAAGTGAGAGGCTAGAATCCACTTAGCACAATCATATCAATTATGAACTTAACTTTAGATTAGCCAATCCTCTTTATGCATTCAGGAGAGGGTAAATAAGAGGTATGCTCCTTTTTATCATAAAATCTCATTTTCATTTTTATGCATTTGATCCCTACACTGATTACAATCTCTTTGCAAGGGGAAAAAATTTTTATTATAATCGTACTGCTTTACACATCTGTAGTTTAGAAAATCTGCATTTACTTTTAGCTTTAATTCAGAATTAGCAAACTTTAGTTTATAACCTTTTTACAAAAAGTTCGATATTATTCTCCTACAAAATTTATTTACAGTTTAAGGTGACATATTTAAAGTTGACATAGAAATTCACTTATTCTTTGTTTGTTCAATACAGTGGTTTTTAAGGAAAAATCTATATTACTTGAAAATATGTGTATACTTGTTTAGTACCCTTAGTGTGTAAGCTATGAATCAATTCTATAACATGTTATTTTGCACACTAGTCGCTGAATATAAATTGGATCATGTTTTTGGTCATCTTCAGAGCATAAATATTTGCGTAATTGCGGGTCGAGTTAGGCATTTCCTACAACATACGAGGAAAGCTTATTACTTAAAACATATTAGAGGGATAAGGAATGTAAAAGCATACCTGGCGAGTCCTCTCATTCCACCACTTGAAACTCAAAAGGAATGTTAAGGCAGTTTATATGAAACAGGGAAGTAAAATTTTGACGACATATCTAACCTTAGATCACATCTTGGTGGGTCCTTATTAATTTGATTAAGGATGATATTTGTCAAGCAAAACATATTAAGCTTAGTAGATCTCCGAGGTGTCCAACAAATCTAGAGAGAGAAGCAGGTCTGTGCTACTCTCTCGCTGCCCGATAGAAAATCCCGAGTTCTTTTAAACTTATTATGTTGCTTAATAATTCATCCTATAAAAACCCTAATGCTCAATGTACATTGATCTCTTAATTATCCCCAAGTGTAATGTAATTATCATCTAAAATTTAATTTTGAAAATTATGTGGGCGAAGACTCTTAAAGAGGCAAGTTAGTATTATTGGAACACTTAGCCAAATTTTATTACTAATTGGGCTTGTAATGTTCGAAATATGCTTTAATTTTAATTGAGTTTTTTTTCTAATCCTCATTTAAATAAAACTTGATTTAGCCTAAGTCACCACTAAGCCCTTAAGACCTAGGTGAGTGTCTTAGCTAATTTTCAAAATGTTAAGCTTTAGGTGGTTATAATTCATGATTTGAATTTTATTTGAAAATCAAAATATGGATATTAAATGTGATTCTCTATCTAGGGACAAGTTTTATAATTTTTCATGTTATATTTTGATTTTTAAACATCATTTAATTGCCAAAAATGTTATTTTTCTTTAAAAAACAACTTAAGTTACTAAATGAACTCAACATGCTTTGAAATATTTATGGTGAGTTCTCTGGATCCTAAAAAATAGTGGAGATATAAAATCAAGTCATTTTGTTGTTTGTACTTTTCAAAATTAATTATTTAGGGTTTGCAAAGATTATGTGTATTTTGAATGACTTGGCTCATGAAAAATTTTCCTAATTGTTCTTTGGTCATAGTAAACATTTCAAAATTTTCTTGGATTTTTCTAAGCAACATACTAAACTTGAAAAATGTGATTCTCTATCTAGGGACCTCATCCGACTTTGGAAAAATCAAGGAATTTTCCCTAAAACAAAGGAAACAACATGCTAAAATTTCAAGCCATGGAGAAATTACTACATGCATGGAGAATCAAAACATTAAAATCAATATTTAATTAATTAAAAATAAAATATTCATCACATGGACTTAAAATTATTTCCACATTATTCTCCTCTGTTCACTGAGAAATAGAGTATTTTTATTTTTTTTTTGTAATTTGTCTACACCAAGATATAAATTTTTTAAGTTAGGGGTCATTTTCTGAATTAATTAAACCCCTATTTATCTATTTAAACGCGCGACACCACCTCAACCTACGATGGCTCTGAAGCTCGCGACACGCTCCCATTTTACACCACCGTCCACCTCAGCGCTGACTCGGCCCGCGATTTATGTTTCGAAGCATTGTCCGGCTTGATCTCGACCGTCCATCCAATAAACACGCGATCAGACGGCTCCCTGTCATTGTCCCCAATAGCCTAGCCTGAGAACCATCAATCTTCTAGCCTTAAGATCTCTCTCATTTTTTATCCAAATTAGAAGAATTTTTTTTTAAATGCTCGTCTAGACTAGAGGAACATATCCATACGATTATGATGCCATGAAATCAACTCAAAATAAATGGAGAGTTCAAATAGGCTCGGGAATAAGAGAAATTTTATACCTTGGCTCTGAGAAGTGAAGCTTCAATCAGAGGGTCTTGGCACATTTTTTGGGATCTAAGGAGGCTATAAATTGAGCCTATAGTCTTGGTGTAAAGCCTAAGTATGATTTTGATCAACATCGATTTTGGGTGTTGGTCGATACCTATTATAGAGGCTATTTCAGATGGTAATTTGATGGGGCTTTGTCTTCTTTTGCTGTTGTGAAGGTGTGCGCACAAGCAATTTAAGTTTGGTGGAGTTTTTAAGGATGTCCTTTTTCTGCACATAATTTTTAAGCTCAAAATTAGGATTACACAGGGAGAATCAAGGCTATTGAGTGATTGAAATGGGCTGTGGAGGTCTCAAAGAAGCTCTGTGAGTGATTTGGGAAGCTTTCTCTGAGAAAATTTTAGCACACCTTCCATGGCTATGGAGGTGATTTCTTATAAAAATGGCCATGGGGTGGCTCTCCGGGCAAATGTTTGGGTGCATTAGGTGCTTAGGTGAAGGACAGAGGAGCTCTACCATTTGGTTTGGTTGAGCGGGTCTCTAGGTTTGATTTGGGTGAAGTTCTATGGGGGTGGCTCTTAGTTTTGAGCTTCTCCGGTGACTAGGCCGGCCGGCCATGGCAGGGGGAGGTGGTTAGGTTCTTAAAGCATCCTGGAGAATCTGTCAAAGCAACTTAATGCATTGAGGTTTAGTTTTGGTAAGGGTATCTTAAGCATGTGCATTTTTTAAAATAAAATCCCTTAATTTGGGAGACCTTTTGTCCATGTCTTAGTTTAGGTGGTTAGATGGGTTTTGGCTCAGTCTTAGGGTCTAACCCATGGCTGAGGTTGAGTTAATTTGATGACTTTAGGGTAGTTAGGCCATCTTTAATGCATAGGTTCAATGTGAGTTCAAGTGAGCAAAGTTTAGGTTTGGGCTGGGTTAGCCATGTCAATTAACCCAATTTATTGATCAAAATTGTGTAGATGATTGCTAAGAAGATTTTTGTTGAAGGGTTGAAGTGATTTTGAGTTCAATTGGTAGGTTAATTTGAGGGATTTTTGGAATTTGGTCAATTTTGGGTATGTTGGGCTAGACGTGGGTCTAGATTGGGTTAGCCTTGGCCTAAGTCCAAATTAAATAATTCAAATGATCATAGGAGATGTTTTGAATACCTTTCATGAAGGATGGAGTGGAACTTTTGGGGCTAAGGCCATCAATTTGGTGAGATTTTGAGACATGGCCAATTTGGGGCAAATTTGGGGCTTTTGGACTTAGGTTGAAATAAATAGAAATTGAGGCTCAACAAGGCCAATTGAAGGTCAAGTTTGATGTATGGGGATGTTTTGAAGGTTTTCCCACACAAATTGTGGCAAATGGAGTGGACCATAGGGCCAAAATTGGGGTTTTGATCTAAATCAAAATTAGGCTTAAAGCATGGGTCAACTGAGCTTGAATTTTGTTTATATTGGTCACATCAAGGGTGAATTTGACTTTAGAATTGAAATTGGGGGAGATTGAGACCAACTGGATAGACATGTGAGGTAATTTAGGGAAAATATGGGGCTTTAAAGGGCAATTTGGGGGTTTTGATCAAAGATGATCAAATTAGCCAAATTGGGTCATGTGATAGTTGAGAAAAATGAAACTAGCAATATTTGGAGGTTTTGAGAATTTTTGGGATTTTTTAGAAATTTTGGAATTTTTGGGTAAGGAGAGGTATTTTGGTAATTCGACCAATTTTGGTGATTTTGGATAGTTTGGGTGTTTTCAAGGTGTTTGAAATGATTTTTGAACCAATTTGGGTATTTTCGGTAGATTTGGAAATTTTGGCCAAATTTGAGGTCCCAAAATTATCTAGGTAATTTAGGGGAATATAGGGGCAAAAGGCTAAGTTGGATATCTTGGTAGAGTTGGAGTGCCAACCACCATCAATAAGCCATGGACCAATGGAAATCTCATTTTGGGTTTTCTCTGTAGTGGTCTTAGCCAAACAATAGCCTAAAACTAGTGGGTTTAGGAGACCACTTACATGAGTCTCCCAAAAGTATTAAGGGACCAGAACCTAGAAATTCTGGGTTTAGGATAGTGAGTGATTGTGAGTGTAAGTGATTGCAAGTGAGTGCCTTAGTCATAGACCAACACCCAGGGTCAACTTTAAGGTCTAGCAGTCCTAAGGGTGACTCTCCTTGAGCTCTCCCATAATGATCCCACTTATTAAGTGCTAGAGGTTAGGACCAATATGTGGAACTTCAAGTTGAGTAGAGAAGAGTGTAGAACTTCTAATGGTGAGGGTTCCTTTTCTAGTTTTCTAAGAATTGTCAGTAAGAAAGTCCTGATTTCTAATGGTGAGGGTTCCATGTCTAGTTTTCTAAGAATAGTCAATAGGAAAATCCTATAGTGCTACTAAAGAGGAAAAACTAAACCTCAACAAAAAGTGAGGTCAACAAATGGACCCCCAATATGTTGGTGTGCTGGGCAAGCACACCGTACATATTGGCGTTGACTGACGAGATCAACAAAAACCAATACAAACTCATAAGTTGACACACCTGAAAGTATGTGTAGAGTTGTGTGTGCGATCTGTTTCTATTGGGATTTAGCAGATGATTGTCTGATTGAAATCAAGGAGTAGGGACTCTCGCTGGGGATCGGAGAGTGAATTTTGAGTTATGAAATTTCAGGTATTTTTAATGGATAGGAGTCAGTATATAAGTGTTGACCCCGAGGTGGGAATTGAAATTTGGGTATCAATCCCGAAATAAGAATTATATGTCATAATCCATTTTAGGTGGTCTTGAAACTTATTTCAAAATATAAGAATAGGATCGTGTGGGAGGACCGAATCGAGATGGAAAACACAGAGGCTCACATCCAACACCAAAGAAAATATTTGCTACATTGAGGAGGGAAGCACTGGGACTCACATCCAACACAAGAGGTAACAAGAAAGTATATGTGAGTCACGTTAGGAAGGAAAGCACTAGGACTCACATCCAACCCAAGCAGTGACAAGAGAATATATGTGTTACATTAAGAAGGAAAGCACTAGGACTTACATCCAACTCAAGAGGTAACAAGAGAATATATGTGCGTCACGTTAGGAATGAAAGCACTAGGACTCACATCCAACCCAAGCGGTGACAAGAGAATATATGTGCTACAATAAGAAGGAAAGTACTAGGACTCACATCCAACTCGAGAGATAACAAGAAAATATGTGCTTCACATTAATAATGAAACCACTAGGACTCACATCCAACCCAAGCGGTGACAAGAGAGTATATGTGCTACATTGAGAAGGAAAGCACTAGGACTCATATCCAGCTCAAGAGATACAAGGAAATATGTGCGTCACATTAGAAAGTAAAGCACTAGGACTCACATCCAATCCAAGCAGTGACAAGAGAATATATGTGTGTCATATTAGGAAGGAAAACACTAGGACTCACATCCAACCCTAGCGGTGACAAGAAAATATGTGTGTGTGTCACGTTAGGAAGGAAAGTACTAAAACTCACATCCAACCCAAGCGGTGACAAGAAAATATGTGTGCTTATGCAGAAAATATGCAGATTCACACATGTGAATTCGTGGGGAATATGTAAAGAAATCAAAAGCCTTAACATCCGTGGAAGGGGGCCTCACACCAATCTTTGGATAATTTGAAATTTGAAAGATATGGAAGCCTTAACATCCATTGAAGGGGGCCTCACACCAATCTTCAAAGGATTTGAAATTTGAAGGAATCAGAAGCCTTAACATCCATTGAAGGGGGCCTCACACCGGTCCTTGAAGGATTTCAAATTTGAAGGAATCAAAAGCCTTAACATCCATTGAAGGGGGCCTCACACCGATCTTTGGAGGATTTGAAAATTGAAGGAATCAGAAGCCTTAACATTCATTAAAAGGGATCTCACACCGATCTTCGGATATGGGGAGTCAAATTTTGGGTACTGACACCAAGAGTCATATGAAAACAGTGTGGAGAGTTTGTGATGTTGAATTTATAGAATTGTGTCACGTGAAAAGGTTGATTTTATTGAAGAATATTTGTAGAGTTCTGTGGGGTTTTGTGCAGAATGTGAACTTCCGTGGGGATGTGAAGAAAGTTAATGCAGACAAAGATGGTTGTGTTGGGCGCACAAAGAGTAAGAAACTCTAAAAATGAGAGAATCCACTCAACAGATTCATTTTCTTTTCTTGTTGTTTTTATCACATTTAATTTTTCAAAATATGTCTTTAAAATTTTAGTTTTAATTGGTCAATTTTTAAAATAAATTTGTTTTGTTGTTTGTTCATTGGTGATTATTTTTATTTAAATTTTATTTATTGTTAAAGATTTGTCGTTTTGTTCTCTATTCATTGAAATTCTGAACCAACACGTGGTTTGTGGCTTTCATCCATTGCACAAAAAGGCAATTGACAAAAAAAGGCGCATTTTGAGAGAAATTTCCATTAATCTGCTCCCATAAAGATGTTACAGATTGAGCATAGGCTGACGCCTCAAAAAGTACAATATATAGTCCATGTTAAAGTACATCCAGAACATCTCATGCCATGAATACATTGTAGGCTAAACACATCATATACATATCATGTTGTTATATATATAAAAGTGAACCCTCTGACCCTCTGTATCTGGGACGATGAGCTCCTGATCGAGCAGACCTTCTAAGCCATGCTCTAGAATAAGAGTTCCCATTGCATGTACTTAGAGGTACAAACCTCTCATAGCTCGCACGATAGTAGCTCTTCTAGTTTTGGGTCTGACTGAAATCCATATGGTATTTTGCTGTCATCCATCCTGTAGAAAGCCACAGACACCCTACAGTGGCTTACCTCTGGAATGCAATGTTTGGCGACATCTGCATCGTTGCCTTTAAGAACGAGCACTGAACCGACTGGTAGAGGAATCCCCACAGAGCCTCTGAACTCACCAGGGCCGACGATATCAATTTCTTTCCCAAATAAAATATTGCTCTTGCTCAGAAATGAGACCATGCAGAATGGTCTTTAAAAATCATGATGATCAATGTGAGGAGGTATGTAGTCTCCCTCGTCATAGATGTTGATAATACAACTATTTGGAATGCAGGTAGTAGGCAGAATACTCCATTTGACCATTCTTTTGATCATCCACTTTATCATTGGCGGTAGCGGATCTACTTGATCGTGTCTGAGGATCCTAGGCGGATTCCCCTGTCTGTCATTTGTGAAGTTGTAGCAGCAGCCACACTGGATAGTAATCCTCCCTTTTCCTCGCATCCATTTCCTTGGCTCAAAATAGGTCCTTTCCATAAGTAAACCTGATTGACCTCCATTCCTTAGGTAAAAAATGCAGTCAAGTATACTTTGTTCGTCAGTCTCTGAGAAGGCTCTGGTATAGAGTTCTAATCTCTCCAGTATGTTGATGAATTTTCCCTGGACTTCTACGTAAAATTCAAATTCTCTTTTATTTCTCTACTTATCTTGTAGTTCTCCATCGTACTAGGGGTCGATAGCTGTTGCGGGCGTTCCTGCCTTCAAGCATTGGCAGGAACCCAAACTGGCGTTGGTTGATATGGAACACGAGATTTGGCATCTACCGGATGTACGACCCTGGGCTCCATGGTACATATTGATTTGTCCCCAGTGGGACGTATGGCTCATCCATCATAAAACCTGAATTCTGAGACCCATTGGTGCTAAAGGTATACCCTTACAATGTACTGAAATGCTGTAAATGTAGAACATTGCAATCCGAGCATTCTACAAACGCGCCCATGGCTGATGTCCCAGCCGGTATTTTAACGTTGCACGTTGGGCAACCCTTGCATAAAACATCTGAAACTGAAAGTGTATCTAACTTTGTCACGAACCCTAGTTCTTCATCCATGGTGGGTAGGCTAGCAGAAGTTTCTTTTAGGTCTGGAACATAAATATGCCCCTCAGGAATAGAGTTGAGCAAGTTTTTCGTCCCTCTCTGACGTCAGCATTCTTGTCATAGACTAGTACTCTGCTTTTTGCGGCTGGCATTTCTGCGTTGTGTCCTGCAAAGCAAAGTACTTGGCAGTCATTTTTTATTGGCAGCTACTAGGCCCACGACTGGTGTAGCTACCATGGAGGGCAGACGACTGGGCCCTTCCATCGTATCTTGATCTTTTATCACATTCTTTCCTTTGTGTGATACATTATCTTTAGTAGTCACCCTCAGTAGTGAAGGTAATCGCTCTTTCTCTTTCCAGCTGACTACATCCATGAGAGGACCTTCATAGTCCATGTCAACCTGGTTAAAATCCATGTTTAAGTCTATGGTACCACCCTGCGGCGCCATCTCCTCATTTAGTGCGAGGCTCCAGCCATCCTTGAAAGCAAAGATCAGCCATTATCCTGACATTTTTCTGCAAACGACAGGAAAAATGTCAGTGGGCCGAAACTTGGCATGAATAAGAAAAAAATAAAGTATTTATTAAAGTAAATTTTAGTTTACTTTGGTGAAATGAATTGTTTATTTTATCTATGAGTTCTGTTTAATTTAGTGTAATATTAAGTTCAAAAGGTAGAAAGGGGAAAATTTGAAGTTTAAAATTTCTTTCTCAAAATTTTCATTATATAGAGGTTAATTAAAAAATTTGGATCCGTTCATAGACATTTGGCCACATAAATAACCCCAAAACAATCAAAGTTTCAAAGTTTCAAAGGAAGCGGAGGCAAGCAACATCAGGTTGCAAAATAGGTTTTCAGATATCGTCCATTTATTGGTAATGTGGGTCTTTCGCCCTAGAAGTCCACTAACTGGTAGGCTCCTCCTGTGTAGAACTTTTCAACGACAAATAGTCCCTCCCAAGTTGGCTCAAATTTTCCACCTATTTTATGGCGTGCAAGAATAGGTCTTTTGAGCACAAGTACGAGGTCAGCAACTTTGAATGTCCTTGGGCAGACCAATTTGTCATGGGCTTGTACCTTCTTTGCCTGATAAAGCTCCAAGTGTTGTTTTGCTTCTAGTCATTTTCCCTTGAGACTCTCTGGTTCTTTAAGTATGAGTTTTGTACTTTCTTCTGTTGTGAGTTGGTTGGCAACAAGAACTCTAAGAGATGGTGTTTGGACTTCTAGCGGTAGCACAACCTCAGATCCGTACATGAGCATATAGGGTGTACACTGAGTGGGAGTCCTGAAAGTAGTTTGGTAGGCCCACAAGGGTGCTAATAGTTTGTTGTGCCAGTCCCTTTTGTTTTCATTCAGTGTTTTCTTCAAAGTCTGTACCAGTGTTTTGTTGAAAGCCTCAGCCAGACCATTTGCTCTGGGATAGTGAATTGTAGAGTATCTCCAATCTATCCCATGTCTTTTGACGAAATTATTGATCTTTGTGCTTCTGAAAGTTGTTCCTTTATTGGAAATTAGTTTTTCACGGTACTCCAAAATGGTAGACCATTTGGCTTCTGAAAAATTGAAGGATGTGTTGTGTCGTAACCTCACTTAACGGTACTGCCTTCGCCCATTTAGAGAAGTAATCTGTAGCGGCAAGTATGAACCTGTGCCCTTTGGAAGATGGAGGGTCTATCGGACCTATTATGTCTGCGCCCCAACACTGGAATGACCATGAGGCAACAATTGAGTGTAGCACATTCGGAGGCTGGTGTAAGACAACCCCGTGCACTTGACATTGGTGACATTTTCTTATTGTATCTGTGTCGTCGGATATCATTGCTTGCCAATAATATTCGAGTATCTTGATCTTCATTTTCATTTTTGGCCCTGACTGGTAAGCGCCACACAATCTGGCATGTACCTCTTTGACAATATTCTGTGCTTCGGCTCTGCTCAAACACCATAGCCACATTTGGTCAAAGGATCTTCTGCAGAGAACGTTTCCCACCAGGGTGTAAGACATGGCCCTTCTTGTGATATGATGTGCTTCAGACTTGTCTTTTGGCAGCTTTTCAGTAAGCAAATATTCTATTAATGGTGTGCGCCAATCTTCGTTGATGTCTGCAACTATATTTATTGTTCCTTCTTTTCCTAGCTTGTGTAGAGTTTCGAGATCAATCTGGGACAAAACTTATTTTCCGTATAATGTAATTTCAATGGAATCCTCAGGGGGACATGCCATTTCCTTAGCAAGTTTTGCTAGAGCGTCGGCATGGGCATTATCTCCCCTATGAATCCGGTAGAAAGTCACATCAGGAATCTGCTCCAAGAGCTTCATCATGTACTGATGGTATTCTTTTAACCTTGGTTTTAGAATTCTGTATTATCCAAGGAATTGTTGGATGACGAGTTGGGAGTCGCCATAGATGGCAATGTTTGTTATATCCATTGAGATTGCAACTTCCAACCCAGTGATTAAAGCTTCATATTCTGCTTCATTGTAGGTGCACAGCTCTGTCAGGTGGTATAAGAACCTCAACATACCCTTATCTGGCGTGATAAAAATCAAATTGATCCCTACTTTGCCTGGTATAACTGTGCCTGATCCTTTGTCTTTTCTGGCTGATGAAGTTCCGTTGAAGTACATCTCCCAACATTGCACACTGGAGAATTCCATTTATAATATTTGCTTGTCTGGTAACTCGTCGTTGAGAGAGAACCCAGCTGGAAGTGGGTGTGCAGTGAGAAAGTCTGCTAGTATTTGTCGCTTGATAGCACGAAGGGGAACAAAAGTTATATCGAATTGCAATAAGATCATTGACCATCTTGCTAAACATCCGGAGAGTGTTGGTCGCGTCATCAGATATTGCAACTGATTAACTTTTGAGATTAGGGTAGTCTTATGAGAAAGCGTGTAATGTCTATACTTTTGAGCTGCAAAAATTAACACCAGACAATGCTTCTCGATAGTTGGATACCTTATCTCCGTCGATATTAGACGACGACTCAAGTAGTAGAGTGCATTTTCTTTACGCTCATCATTGACTTGGGCTAAGAGGGCTCCATAAGAGTCATCTAAAGCCGCAGTATAAAGTATCAATGGTTTCCCTAGGATATGGACTGCCAAGACAGGAGGTGTCATTAAATATTGTTTAACGTCCTCAAAGGCCCGCTGGCATTTCTCTTCCCAACTAAATTTGGCGTCCTTTTTTATTAATGTCGAGAAAGGCTGACACCTACCTGAGAGATTAGAAATAAAGCGTCTCAGATATTCCAACTTCCCCTGGAAGGAATGTAGTTGGTTCAAGATTTTAGGAGGAGGCATTTCCAAGATAGCTTTAATTTTATCCGGGTCGATCTCGATTCCCGATGACCGACAATGAATCCCAGAAATTTCCTAGAGGTAACACCAAAGGCTCACTTTAAGGGGTTCATTTTAAGGTCATATAGTTGTAACCGTTCAAACACGATCCTCAAATCGTACAAATGGTCTATTTTCTATTTACTTTTGACGACCAAATCATCTATGTAACATTCTACTTGGTTGTGAATGAGGTCGTCAAAAATCTTTGTCATTGCACGCTGATATGTTGCTCCGACATTTTTTAGGCCGAACGACATCACTCTGTAGCAAAAAAATTCAATTGGTGTTCTGAAGGCTGTAAGTGCTGCATCCTCGGGAGCCATCTTGATTTAGTTGTATCCCGACGATCCGTCCATGAAGGAGAAAATTTCTGCGATATCCACCATCATCTCTGGTATGGGTAGTGGAAACTCGTCTTTTGGACATGCCTTGTTAAAATCTTTGAAGTCGACACAAACACGGATCTGTCCATTTTTCTTCTTAACAGGTACAATATTAGCTAACCATATGGGGTACCGCTCTTCTTTCACAAAGTTGGAATCTATTAATTTCTTCACCTCGGTAATGACTTGTTATTCTATTTCGAGGCACATTCTCCTGAGAGCTTGTTTTACCGGGGTTATATTCTTGTCCACCCCAAGTTTATGGACTGCAACCTCTGCTGACAGTCCTGGTATTTCATCGTAGCTCCATGCGAAGCAATTATTGAATTCTGTTAATAGTTTGATCAATTCTGCAGATTCTTCGTCATTGAGTAGAGAACTTATAAATGTAGGTCGAGGTCGTTCTTCAATCCCGAGGTTAATCTCTTTCAATTCATCAATGGTAGATTTAATATCCTCCTAAAATTCTGGGGGAGCTTCTTCTATCGGTTGATCATTAAAGTCATCCTCTATATCAAGGAAATCCTCTTCTGACTCAACAGTAACAACCATGCATAATTCAGCATCATCAACTGGTCCGACTGTACCAAATCCGAGACCCTCAGTTCGACTTTTACCATTCCATAATTTTTCCAAAATTTGAAATTTATCTTTTGGCATTTGTTTTGGTAAGTGTCCCTATTAAATTAACCTTTGAACACACGGCAAGAAGTAACCAAAAGGCAATTCAAATCAACATCCAAATTTACATGTTTTTCAAGCTTAGTAGAGGTAGAAGCACAGTAAAATTTGATCAGCTTTGAACCAATACTATGGACTTCCTTGACCTCTAAACTCTCGACCTTTTGAGGGAGAATCGAAGTAAGGGTCATAACATTCACATAGTGGTTTATCCACTCATACATTATTTCATATTCATTTTTCTCTATGTCTTCTAGGGATATCTCGTACTGAGGTCCGTCTTGTCATCATTATCTCATCTTCAGAACTATCTTCATCATCAACATTGATGGTTGTCCTTGTTCGTTCAACGATTAAATTGATCCTTCCTCATCCACGTCCCCAGCCTCGACCTCGGGTGCGCAAACTAAAAGAACCTTCACCAACTTGCTGTAAAGGAGTGGTGGAAGATTCCTGAAGCGGAGTTGAATGGCTTCCCCTTTATAATTCTTTTGAATCTTCATATTTTTTTGTGATAACTTCATGAGAGAAGACAGTCCTCTTTGGAGAATTCCTCTGAATCTTCATTTCTATTTGTCAAAATCTCGCGCGAGAAGACAGTCTTCTTTGGAGGCGCGTAGTAGGCAATGTCTTCGTGGATACCAACTTCATGCACTAAAAATGGTTGTAGATCTCCCTTGATGCAATTTTCTTGACCATCTTTGTGATTCTCACGCGAGAAGACAGTCTTCTTTGGAGGCGCGTAGTAGGCAGCATCTTCATGGATACAACCTTCATGCACTAAAACGGCTACAGGTATTTTCTTGACCATCTTTGCAGTATTTGATGCACTGATGTAGAGATGATGGAACCATATTGTATTCATGAATCCATGGTTGACCCAGCAGAGCGTTGAAAGAGGTCTCAGCGTCAATGGTATAAAATTTAGCGTTGTCATGAGTTCTCCAACCTTCATGAGTAATGTAAATTATCCAAGGGCTCTTTCTCCCTTTTGGTTGAATCCTCTTAACTTCATTTTATCGGTCGTAAGCTCTTGAGCTTCAATATCCAAATAGGCCAATGTCCGTAGGCTCGTCAAGTTAAGAGATGCTCCAGGATCTACTAAAACTCTAGACAACATAAATCTGCCGATGTTGACGGAGATGTAGAGTGGACGGTTGTGGTCGGCGGTACCAAGCAGCAAGTCTTCATCTCTGAAGGTTACCGCAGGCTGTTCTTTCAACGAATGAGCTAGAACATTTGAGGATGTACTGGCCAACTGAGATAAGCAAATTTCTGGGTTAAGCAAAGTTGTAACCAGTGACTCTCTCATCTCCTTTGACAGGATCAGAGCGTCGTAGGTGCTTAGTCGGGCCTGCAACTTCCTAAGATGAGCTAGCACATTGTAGTCCACTTTGTATGATCCTTCAATTTTATCTTGATTATGTGGTTCTTCCACTAGTGGAGGTGGAGTTATCTCTTCTCGAGTCATTATCTGCTTTCCTTTATCTGTTGGAACTATTCTTGGTGGTGACACTTTTCCACTCCTTAAGTTAACTTCTGTGATTTCTTCTTCTTGAGATATCATTGTTGAATCTTCTGCTGTCTCTTTCTCTTCATCAGAAAGATCTATGTTGATGGTAAGTGACATACCGTGACGCTCAAGAATTGGCTCCTTGTTATCGGTGCTGTCGTAAGTGGTGTTATTGATGCATTCTTTGGACTTGACAGCATGTTCATCAGACTCAAGTACGATTTGGGGATTATTTTAGGGATTGAGATTGAAGCTAGATTGGTCATAATCAGTTACGTTATCACCAAAAATAGTTAAAACGTAGTCGAAATCACAATCATTATATTTATAAGACCCCGGAGGGACAAAAAGATAATAATACAAAGTCAAGGGTTCGAGGATTTTCTTCCCCAAATCCGAGACAACCAATCTAGTAGAGGAAACCCCTGTCCTTACCCCCATGCTATCAATCTTTGTAGTGATGCTTTTCTTCTTCTTCTTTATCTTTGATGATGACGGATCTCCTGGCAATACCTTCATCTCGGGCTTGGTATGCTGAGGACTCTGAGTGGAGGCTTGTTTTGATGCAGACTGGATCTTGTTCAGTATTTTCTTGGATGATCTGCTCCAGACCTCATTCCAGTCTTCATCTTTGGTATGCGCAGAAAATTGTTTTGATGGTTCCTATATTTGATCGAGGACCTTCTTGAGTTCATCCTAAGTTGTACTCCATCCATCTGTTCCAGTATACAGATTGATTGGGGAGATTGGCTCGGCTGAAATCATATTTATGGAACCTTTTTTAGGTTCTTTTAAATATTCTTTCAGGATTGTTAAGTTCTCTTCTTTAAGGTTCCTCTCGAGCCAGTCTTTAAAGACAAAGCATTTTTCTATAGTGTGCCCAAGCAACTGGTGGAATGGGCAATAATTTGGTTCATTCTTCTTATCCACCTCTTCGGGCTTCTTAGGATCTGGTAGTTTGAATTCTGGCTTCTTCATCAGACTTTTGAATATTTTAAGTACAGTTTCATCTTTAAAAGAATACAACGTTTTACATCGCTCTGACAAGGACATTTTCTTATCTTCTGTTTGAGGTGATCCCTATTGAGGCAGTCACTGGTTGGATTGACTGCCCTGTTTTGAGAGTATTGTGACAAAGACTGGCGAGGCTCTTCTACATATATCTTTATCGGCCGCTTTCTTTTGTCGATGGTTGCTACTACTCCTGATTTCTTTTCAAACACTCTGGTCACCTTAAAGTTTTCGTGTGGCTCCATGTGCTTGATTTCCTCTTGAAGACTACTGGCTTTACTGAGTAGCTTCTCGAAGGATTTGATGGTGAGTCCCTTGAGCATGAAAGCTTTTGGCCCATGAATGCTCTTGCATAGAGTCTAAATCGCATGATGTTCCTGTAGCTGAGGTTCACATTTCATGCTAAGGTTTCTCCACCTCAAAATGTACTCTACCAAGGTTTTGCTAGGCTTTTTCTTTTCCATCACGAGCTCTCCAATTGACACATGGTGTTGTGCCCCGACAAATCTTTTCACAAATAACTGTTTCAACTCAGAAAATGTTTTAACTGATCCGTTGGGCAAGTCAGCGTATCAGTCAAAAGCAATTCCTGACAAGATGCTGACAAACTGCTGGAAGAGTAGAGCATCACTGTTTCTCATGTTGCTACAGCTGGCTCGGAAATGTGCTATATGTTGTTTGGGATTTGTAGTTCCATCAAATATCTTGGAGTTCGGGGCCACAAAACCCTTGGGGAAAGGTACAACATCAAACTCCTCCGGGTAAGGTCTACTCTTTAGAACCAATGCACCACCCTTAGATTGGGTCAAGGCATTCCGCACTTGTTCAACCATTTGTTTGAATTCATTTTCTGACATGGAATTTGATGTAGAATCTTTCTTTGGTTGCTCATCTCTATCTACTGAAGCAACCTCTCTCCTTTCATCTGTGATCTGTATGATTTCTGGATGATTGATCTTTGGAGAAGCCAATTGCGGCGTTTGTGATTGCCCCTGGATAGTGGCCATGGCGGTCATAGTTGCAGTCATCTCTTCTATTTTTTTCTCCAGTAGACTAACTTGCTCATTCCTTAGGAAGACAGCCCTATGCAGCCCATCTACAGCGTTCTCTTCCGTGTGAGGTTGAGCCTCGTGCACAGATGTGGTGGCTCTGGTTTCAATTACATGGAAATCCATGAAATCTTCCTCCAAGTAATCATTGTAATCAAAATTTTCATCGTCGCTATCGACGGAAACTCCTTGTTCTCGATCTAACTCGGAAATCTCAATCCTGAGTTTCTCAATTTTCTCTTCAATTATTGATTCCTTGATTGCTTTAAGACCCGGAGGACCCTGATGGACATCCTCTACTTGCTCATCCATTTCGCTGAATATTGTTGTGACGATGTCAGATATTTCAGACCCTGACTTCATTCCATGTTCTTGTCCCGCGGGCTTACCGAACTTTATCGGTGCAGCAACCTTGGGTACCCATACCTTTTTCTTTTTCAATGATGATGTCTAAGAATTGAGTGTCTTAGTAGAATCATCGGTATGTCGAGGGAAAGTATGTTCCCTGTTGTGTAGATCAGTTATAGTGCTAGGTAATTGTCTTGTTTTTGCCATTGGGATTGTAGAAATGTCTCCATAACGGGTGACGGGTAAGATTTTTGGACCCAATTTTGACTTAACCGGTTAATGGCCTGCAGTCCTGGTAGTATTTTGATCAGTAATAATTACAATGATATCCCTCTCTTCCCTAAACAGAACCAAATGGGGATGTGAGTAGGTGGCACTTCAGTTGTCTTATGAGATTGTTTGGCAGACTTGACGTCTTTCAAAATTTCCTTCTTCATGCGAGGGGAAATTGTATCTCCTACTCGTTTAAGTAACTCGCTAACTGAACATCCTTCTTTGGTATCTAGCCTTCTAAAAGCTGCACTAACTCGAATGATAGGAGTGAACTTCTTTCTCTCCTTACTATGTCCATGAAGTCACAGTAATGTGGTAGTGATTCTCCAGATACTCTCATATCCATCAGTATTCGTCAGAGGATGGAATTTACTCCCTCGTAGCAGTGGATAAATTTCTGGTAACACTTCTTCTACTTAATGAGGTTCCTCCTCAATGGGTGTCTACTTGGGAGCCTTGGCTTTGATGGCCCTCTGAACTTTTCTATTGCGGTTCCTCTTTTGAGTTCGGGTCAGCGGTACAGTCCTTGAACTTGATCCAATTTCAAACACGGGTGGTGAGACTATTAATCCTTCAATTGGATCCTCAATAATCATTACTTCCTTCCCCTTAGCAGCAGTGGGGCTAGCAGGTTTAGCGGTTCCCATGACGGCAGTAGTTATAGACTTCTTGCAAGCAGTTCGGACTGAATTCTGCAGATGGATCTTGTATTTTTGGTGCGACGATCTTCATCACTACAAATGGGGCTTTCCTGAGTATGACCTCAAAATCTTTGAATCCAGCTCCAAATTTGATGGTAGGAACGAGATTATGGGCTTCATGACTCGTTGGCAGGTTGCAGGAAAAGGTCAGCGTTGGGTAGGCCATTGCGACAGGCTTGAAAACAGAAAGTTTCAGGGTTAGCTATATGACCAAAAACCTCGTAATTTTTAGTGCAAGCACTGAAAGTAGAGGTTGATCTGTAGACCGGGTGGGTCTTAATTTATGAGTATTATTAAATTTTGTTTAAGAAAAAGTGTAAAATTTAATTAATATAAGAAAATTTCAAGGTGCGCGCAACACAACACGATTTGGTTTAATTTGCAGAATAGAAAATAAATTTTGCAAGGGAGATGCAAAGTATTTTAGGACCCAGTGCGGGACCCATTTAGTGGCAAACAATGCCTAGGTGGAACTAGTCCACTGACACACCTATTGGGAGTCTGACCCCACACGAAAATTTAAAGTCCTTAATGGCCTTCTGAACCCCTCTGTTCAAAGAAGGTTGAACTGCTAGTTCTGAAGTCCAAGGAGTTGAATGTACCTTCCCAAGACAGAAATGGGTAAAGTATGCCAGCAGAAGAAGGGTAACTTGGTTTAAGAGGGACATAGACACATTACCTATGTGTGAAGATAATATTTCTTGATTTGTTTGGAGAGAAAAGCTTGTCCCCAGCGGAGTCGCCAGAAGCTGTCGGCGCTATTTTTGGTAGGAGGAGTTGCCCGTAAGAAGCTGTCTGTCACCAGAATCAAAATCCCGTCGTCCGCTTTGGAAGGATGTTTTAATTTACATATATATATTTAGTTTTAAAAAGCTATGAAATCAAACAGTCCCCATATTTTTCGTAATTTAAATGAAAGAGCGTTGTACCTCAAATCCTATATCTATCCCGAAGGATAAACACAAGTCTTGAGTATGAGGCTTGATCAAATAAACTAAGAAATTTATGATGTCTGTTTGGTCTGTGAAACCTTTATATTTGCCGATAAGTTCCCCTATTTAATTAAAAGAATTAAATAGGGTTTATATTAAGCTGGGTTTGGGCATGCTTCCTATAAGGGCAAGCCCCTATAGTTAATTACATCTTAAATGACCAAAGTCACCTAAGAAGACTCTCAATAAAAATCAAAAAATATTATCTTCAAGGAGTTTCAAAGGGTAGGATTTTTTAATGAGATCAGACAAAGACGTGTGAAAGGGGATTGGTTCAAATTTGGAACATTTTGTTGTAGAGTCCAAAAGAGGAAGAACTAGGGGATGTCATGGATCTAGAGGGGAACCTTGGTGACTTCCCAAGCTATCCTAATGTTTGTCTTCAGTTTTGAGGAGAAAAATTTAGGTGTTTCATCTTGCTAATTTTATTAGTTAGGGCTTTAGTTAGGGCTTACATTCATGTGAAACTATAACACAAATAGGCTGGAAGATGTGAGAAATTAGGTCATGACGGACGAAAATCTCAGAATCCTAAGACGAGTTAGGGCTTATATTGTATAGCAAGGCTATGCAAAGGCCTAAATATAAGGTGAGGATTTACGTTGCATAAGCAAGCAACCTCGAAGTCCTATGGCTTTGTTTTTTAAGTCTAAGGAAGGAAGATTGGTTTAGCAGGGGAAGATAGGTTTCGCTGTTGATGATGACCGTGCTGCCCACCATGCTAGTTCCAAGCTCCTTGCCTTGACAAGTTTGAGTTTTATAGTGTGTCAAGTTATGATGTCAAATCAAGTGGCCTTATGGTTGTAATTCTTTAAATTTTATGGGGGCATGTTAAAGTTGATTAGAGCGACAACGGTTCGGATCCTACGATTCTCTTGTTCCGGTATCACTCTTTTCTATTGGATTCACTTAGTCCAAATGAATTTATTAAACTCAACTTAATGAGTTCCATAATTTTATTTAGATTGTGGGAAACCTCGTTAGCAACTGTAGGTTACCTCCTCCAAGGGATTCTCGATCATCAAATAAAAACGCCTTAATTTAGTTGAAGTTGTAGTTTTGTGTGATGTTTGTGATTAAATTTTGAGTTGTTTTATATTTTGAATGTTGTGATGGTGAATTTATCTTGGTTGATTTTAGTTTTGGTTTTAGTTCTGGTTTTGTGGCGTCGTTGTTTAACATGCAAGTTTTGTAAGTATAAAAGTATAGTATGAAAGTTTAAGAAAGACAACGCTGAAAACTGTAAAAGCGTACCTGGCGAGTCTTCTCGTTCCACCACTTGAAACTCAAAAGGTATGTTAAGGAAGTTTATATGAAACAGGGAAGTAAAATTTTGACGACCTATCTAACCCTAAGTCACATCTTGGTGGGTCATTATTAATTTGATTAAGCATGATATTTGTCAAGCAAAACATATTAAGCTTAGTAGATCTCCGAGGTGTCCGTCAGATCTAGAGAAAGAAGCAGGTGCGTACTACTCTCTCGCTGCTTGGTGGAAAATCTCGAGTTCTTTAAAACTTATTATGTTGCTTAATACTTCATCCTATAAAAACCCTAATGCTCAATGAACATTGATGTCTTAATTTTCACTAAGAGTAAGGTAATTATCATCTGTAATTTAATTTTGAAAATAATGTGGGTGAAGACTCTTAAAGGGACAATTTAGTGTTATTGGAACACTTAGCAAAATTCTACTCCTAATTGGGTTTGTAATGTTTGAAAGATGTTTTAATTTTAATTGGGTTTCTTTTTCTAATCCTCATTTAAATGAAACTTGATTTAACCTAAGTCACTACTAAGTCTTTAAGACCTAGGTGAGTGTCTTAGTTAGTTTTGAAAACGTTAAACTTTAGGTGGTTATAATTCATGATTTAAATTTTATTTAAAACTCAAAATGGGGTATTAAATTGATTAATTATTGACTTCAAAAGTCATACCTCTAAGTCCTAGGTTCATTTTATTTTAACAAACTTCCAAATTTTAATAATTTACAAATTTATTAACTTATCTTTTCAATTGGGAAAGTGAGGTTGGTTTCTACCAATTAACCCCTTGTGCTTCAAACATCCAAATTAAGATTAGGTGTTACCCATTTCCCTCTTTCAATTAAGCCTAAATGTTAATTAAAGCTAAATTTCCAAAATTACATATTTGCCCCTAAGGCTCTAACACTTCATAATTTATCAAATTCAATTTAAATAACTTTGAAATTTTTATTCTGCCTCATTCATGGATCAATTAAGACATCAGAGGAGAAAATATGATTTTTGAAAATTTAATTTAATTTATATAATTATTTTTATGCAAAAATAAGATTTCTCAAAGAAAATTCCTAACTTGACCAAGGTAAATATTAATTTCTTGAAATTTTTAATAGAGGTAGGCATGAAATAGAGAAGTCTTTGGACCAAATTTGATTATTTTTTGAATTTTATTTGAATTTTAGGAATTATTTTAATTTTTGGGGTATTTATTAAATATAAAATATTTGAACTAGGGAAAATTAATCTTTGTATTTTTTAAAAGTCTTCCTAAGAACAAAGAACTTAGAGGAGAAGATTTTATATTTTTCTAAATTTTATTTGATTTATTGAAATTATTTTAGTGAAAACTCATTTTTAGCCTTTAAAAATTATTTTTAAGCATTAAAATCCAGTATCTTTATTTAGAAAATCAAGAAAAATATTCTAATTATTCCTAAGTGCTTAAGAAGCAATTTAAAACATTTTCATAAATTTTATTATTTTTTGTTTATGAAGTTTTAGTTTGTTAAATATTTAAAATAGACTAAAACTGAAGTTTGTATTTTAAATACCATTTTATTTTTAGAAAACTCCTTTGATCACAGAGAAGTCAAAAAATTAAGTTTTATAATTTTTCAAGTTATATTTTGATTTTTAAAATCATTGAAGTGCCAAAAATGTTATTTTTCTTTAAAAATCAACTTAAGTTACAAAATGAACTAAAAATGCTTTGAGATTTTTATGGTGAGTTCTATGGATCCTAAAAAATAGTGGAGATTAAAATTCAAGTCATTTTGTTGGTTTTATTTTTTAAAATTAATTATTTTAGTGAATTATGGTTTGTAAAGATTAAGTGTATTTTGAATGACTTGACTCTTGAGAAATTTTTCTAAGGGTTCTCTAGTCATATTAAACCTTCCAAAATTTTCTTAGATTTTTCTAAGTAATATGCTAATTTCCATGATTATTTTAAGAAAATAATGCACATAAACTTGAAAAATGTGATTCTCTGTCCAGGGACCTCCTCCGACTTTGAAAAAATTAGGGAATGTTCCCTATGACAAAGGAAACAACATGCTAAAATTTCAAGCCATGGTGATATTACTACATGCATGGAGAGTCAAAACATCTAAATCAATATTTAATTAACTAAAAATAAAATATTCATCACATAGACTTAAAATTATTTCCACATTATTTTTCTCTATTCACTGAGCAAGAGAATATTTTTATTTTATTTTTGTGAATTTTCTACACCAAGATATGAATTTTTTAAGTTAGGGGTCATTTTCTGAATTAATTTAACTCCTATTTATCTATTTAAACGCGCGGCTCCACCTCAACTTATGATGGCTCCGAAGCTCCACATGGCCCATTTGATACTGCCATCCACCTTAGTGCTGACTCGACCTGTGGTTTGTGATTGTTCAACTTGATCTCGACCGTCCATCCGATAAATGCGCGATCGGATGGCTCCCTGTCATTGTCCCCGATAGCCTTGCCCGAGCACCGTCCATCTTTTAGCCTTAATATCTCTCTCATTTCTTATCCAAATTAGATGAATTTTTTTTTAAAAATTCTCTTCTAGACTATAGGAACATATTTATATGGTTATGATGCCATGAAATCAACTCAAAACACATGGAGAGTTCAAATAGGCTCAGGAATAAGATAAGTTTAATACCTTGGATCTGAGAAGTGAAGCTTCAATCAGACAGTCTTGCCTTGTTCGTTGGGATCCAAGGAGGCTAGAGATTGAGCCTCTAGTCCTGGTGTAAAGCTTAGGTATGATTTTAATCAAGACCGATTTTGGGTGTTGGTATAGAGCTATTGTAGAGGCTATTTCATAGGGTAATTTGATGGGGCTTTATCTTCTCTTGCTGTTATGAAGGTGTGGGCTCAATCAATTAAATTTTGGTCGAGTTTTTAAGGATGTCCTGTTTCTGGCTTAATTTTTAAGCTCAAAATTAGGATTACACAAGGGGAATCAAGTCAATGGAGTGATTGAAATGGGCTGTGGAAGTCTCAAAGAAGCTCTGTGAGTGATTTGAGAAGCTTCCTCTGAGAAAATTTTAGCGCACCTCCCATGACCGTGGAGGTGAGTTTTTATAAAAATGGTCATGGGGTGGATCTCAGGGCAAATGTTTGGGTGCATTATGGTGCTTAGGTGGAGGGCAGAGGAGCTCTACAATTTGTTTTGGCTGAGCTGGCCTCTAGGTTTGATTTGGGTGAAGTTCTATGGGGGTGGCTCTCGATTTTGTGCTTCTCTAGTGACTAGACCGGTCGACCATGGCAGGGCGAGGTGTCTAGGTGATAAGGGCATCCAGGGGAATCTGATAAAACAACTTAATGCAATGAGGTTTTGTTTTGGTAAGGGTATATTAAGCATGTGCATTTTTGGAAATAAAATCCATTAATCTGAGGGACTATTGGTCCATGGCTTAGTTTAGGTGGTTAGATGGGTTTTGGCTCAGTTTTAGGGTCTAACCCAAGGCTGAGGTGGAGTTAATTTGATGACTTTGGGGTAGTTATGCCATCTTTAGTACATAGGTTCAATGTGGGTTCAAGTGATCAAAGTTTGGGTTTGGGCTAGGTTATCCATGTCAGTTGACCTAATTTATTGATCAACATTGTGTAGATGAATGTTAAGAAGATTTTTGGTGAAGGGTTGAAGTGATTTTAAGTTCAATGGGTAGGTCAATTTGAGGGATTTTTTAAATTTGGTCAATTTTGGGTATGTTGGGCTAGACATGGGTCTAGGTTGGATTAGCCTTGGGCTAAGTCCAAATTGAATGATTCAAATGATCAAGGGGGATATTTTGAATACTTTTCATGAAGGGATGGAGTGTAAATCTTGGGGTTAAGGCCCTAAATTTGGTGAGATTTTGAGACATGGCCAATTTGGGGCAAATTTGGGGCTTTTGGACTAGGTTGAAATAAAATAAAATTGAGGCCTCACCAAGGACAATTGAAGGTCAAATTTGATGTATGGGGTTGTTATGAAGGTTTTTCCACACAAATTGTGGCAAATGGAGTGGACTATGGATTCAATTTGGTGGAACCAAGTCATAAGGCCAAAATTGGGGTTTTGATCTAAATCAAAATTGGGCTCAAAGAATGGATCATTTGAGCTTGGATTTGATTTATATTGGTCACATCAAGGGTGAATTTGAGTTTAGAATTGAAATTGGGGGAGATTGAGACCAGTTTGATAGACATTTGAGGTAATTTGTGGAAAATATGGGCAATTTTGGGGTTTTGATCAAACATGGTCAAATTGGCAAAATTGGGTCATGTGATAGTTGAAAAAATGAAATTAGGAATATTTGGGAGGTTTTGAGAATTTTTGGGGATTTTTTAGAATTTTTGGAATTTTGGGGTAAGGAGGGGTATTTTGGTAATTTGGCCAATTATGGTGATTTTGGGTAGTTTGGGTTTTTTCAAGGTGTTTGAAATGATTTTTGAACCAAGTTAGTTATTTTGGGTAGATTTGGAAATTTTGGTCAAATTTGGGGTCCCAAAGGTATCTAGGTAATTTGGGAGAATTTAGAGGCAAAAGGCTAATTTATACCATCAATAAGCCATGGACCAATGGAAATCTCATTTTGGGTCCTCTATGTAGTGGTCTTAGCCAAACCCTATTCTAGGGCTAATGGGTTTAGGAGACCACCTACATGAGTCTCCGAAAAGTATCAAGGGACCAGAACCTAGAAATTCTGGGTTTAGGATAGTGAGTGATTGTGAGTGTAAGTGATTGCAAGTGAGTGCCTTAGTCCTTGACCAACACCCAGGGTCAAATCTAAGGTTTAGCAGTCTTAAGGGTGACTCTCCTTGAGCTCTCCCATAATGACCCCACCTATTAAGTGCTAGAGGTTAGGACCAATATGTGGAACTTCAAGTTGAGTAGTGAGGAGTGTAGAATTTCTAATGGTGAGGGTTCCTTTTCTAGTTTTCTAAGAATTGCCAGTATTAAAGTCCATTGGCTAGACCTTAGGCTACTAAAGAGGAAAAACTAAACCTCAACCATTAGTGAGGTCAACAAGTACCTAAAAGCTTTTAAGCTATTAGAAGAAAAATTAGTCACTACACTAATTATAATTTCACCAGATTGGGAAAAACCTTTTGAATTAATGTGTGATGCAAGTGGTTATGCTATTGAAATTGTTTTAGGACAAACATGATAAGATTTATAAATAATTTATTATGCTAGTAGAACTTTTAATGAAGCTGAAATTAATTATACCACAACTAAGAATTTATGCTATTAAGATTTATTAACCTACTCGTTGACATTTTGGTGTTGATAAAATAACATACAAAATTTTGCAATCTGGATTTTATTGACCTAGGATCTTTAGAGATGTTAAAACTTATATCAAAACTTGTGATCGATGTCAACGAGTAGGCAATATTTTTAAGAGAAATGAGATGCCTCTCAATTATGTGATGGAAATTAAGATTTGGTGTTTGAGGATTAGTTTTCATAGGACTATTTATACCATCTTTCAAAAATTTATATGTATTGATAGCGATAGACTATGTATCCAAATGGATAAAAACTATTGCTTTACCTCAGAGTGATGCTCAAAGTGTTGCAAAGTTTTTAATAATGAAAATATTTTATAGATTTAGGATGTCGAGAGTGATCATAACTGCCGTGAAAATCATTTCAGAAATGTAATGATAGAGAAATTATTAAAGAAATATCATACCTGCCATTGAATTTCTACTATTTATCATCCTCAGATAAGTGGTTTGGCTGAATTATCAAACCATCAAACTAAATGATTATTAGAAAATTTTGTGATCCAACAAAAATGGATTAGTCAGCCAAACTTGATTATGCTTTGTGGGCTTATAGGACTACATATTGAACTCCTATAGGAATGTCCTCACACAAGCTAATATTTAGGAAAGCTTTTCATTTACCAGTTGAACTTGAGCATAAAGCATATTAGGCTATTAAAGAATTAAATTAAAATTTAAAGGATGATAGTGAGAAAAGACTATTACAATTGAATCTGCTAGATCGGAGGATTCTTAGTAAAAAATTTAATAGTCTTTAAGGTCTGCGAATAAAGTATTAAATTTAGAATAAAGTATTAAATTTAGAATATTTTGAATCTGCTAGATCTGCGAATAAAGTAAAAAATTGAATCTGCTAGATCTGCGAATAAAGTATTAAATTTAGAATATTTTGTAGATCATATGAATGGATATATGAGGAGACATAGTGATTATGAGGGGAAATTCCACTCATCATTGGAAAACCTCATGAGAAGCAACCAAAGTGTAGTTTTCCCTCCATATCCAAAATATCCATCATATGAGCCTACAACTTTTTAGCATAGTGACGATAGTGATGCTGATGAGGAGGAGAAAGATTAGACTGAATACTGTATTTTATTTTTTATTGTTGTTGTGAACTTTTTGTGATGCAGTTATACTGTACTTTTATTTTGTTTGGAGTTGTTGTTGTGGTTTGTTTTGTTAGACACTGTTGTGATGTATTTATGTTATTATGAGTAGCAACTGTTATAACTGTGTTGTTTAGTGTATTTTGTTAATATGTGTTGAACTTAATCCTAAATCTTGAGTAGGTTTAGAATATTACTAACTTTCACTTAAGAACTTCATGTTTTAAATTTTCAATTTTCTACAAAGTAATTTCTTTATGTTGCAGTTATGAATGTTTGTTAATGTGTTTGTTTTCTTTTATGTTATCCTCAACTGCATCGAAGTCTAATGAATCTTTGTATGTTAAAATTAATTCAAAGTTTGATCAATTATGTTTTTAGTCCTGTTTTTAATTTTTGTACTTGAATATTTAGGATGTAAAAATTTCTATAAGCATGTTTTTTTAGTTTTAATTCCTACCTTTACATATATATTATGCTAAAATGTTTTATCCTATTAAAAATTTAAGTTTGGGG